>CM050414.1:30639700-30724700 GCA_027564155.1 Gymnocypris eckloni scoliostomus
TGACACGGGTTCATCTTAAATTGTGGCGTAAGTGTCTTAACACTTTTTGGAGCTATTAATGAACTACACAGAGAATACATACATTATGTAAATTTCACATAAGCTTTTACCAATAAATGAGGTTCCAACGATGACAGCATTCTTACTGCTGGCGAGTGTAGCAATGCTGTTGGCATCTTCTGGTGTTCTGAGGTGAAACACGTTTCCCACATCTTTGCCTTTGTAGCTCAGAGCTTTGGGTCTGTTAAAATATAACTTATTAATTACAAAAAATAATGCATTTCTCTTTCTTATATACACTACTGTTCAAAAGCCTGAGCCTGGTAAGAATTTGTAATGTTTCTGAAAGACAACAACAGAAGTATCATTTTATTAATACTTATTATTATAGTATTTTTGTATTTACTTATTTTTGCAGAAACTGAGAAAGTTTAAAAAGACTCTAAAAAGTTCAAAAGAGCAGCATTTATTGAAGTTTTTGCATCAGTGTATTTTTGTTCAGTGTTTTGATCAATGTAATGCACCCTTGCTGGATAAAAGTATTAATTCCTTTAAAAAATGTAATAAAATCTTACTGACCCTAATCTTTTGTATGCAGGATTATTTGGTAGCTGTATTCATGTTTACCTGCTGCCTGTGGCAATGAAGAGTTTTCGATACTCCATTTTAAAACCATCCCCAAATGTCACAGTCCGTGTCTTCCCATCCACAGAGACCACCTGTGACGAAACATATGGCAGTTTATGTAATTCTGCATATTAAAAATGACAGATTTAGACATCAATTATTTAAATACAGTGTCATTTCAGTAACGGTACCAAAAATATCATAGAATACTTGAAGTTGTTTCAGAATACCATAGTATTTCCATCTGATCACTGTACCATGGTACTACCACAGTACTTTGTAATGATTAAAAGACGTTTTTTCCTCAGTAATCGAAGTAAACCATAGCACATTTCAGGTTGTGTTCTCACCTCTTTCTCTAATAGTATCTCTATGTCATGCGTCTGTAAGAAGTCAGATGAGCGCAGCTGAAGCTGCTGTGCTGTGCTCTCTAAACACTGAAAAAAAGGATGGGCATCAAATCAATATCATATTTGCTGAATTTTCAAACTAAAATCTTCTGTTAGAAAAGCAGTCTTATATTCATCTGATATTGTAAAACTTTGTTCCCGCACTGTTCTGTGTACAAACCTTACTCAGTTTAGGCCTGTCGTAAGGCAGATGTTTGTCTGTGGTGCACATGACTATACGGTCAGTGAAACCCTCCTGCCTCAGAGTCTCAGCGCACACCAGACCAGCAGGACCTGAGTGAGAACATCAACAAGGTCAAGGACAAGAGGAGCATTGTAAGGTGGCACCTTCACCTTGAACGTTAATCTGAATATAAATGCATGATTTTATTTGATGCTTTGGATGTTATCTCTTACAATTTATAAAGTACATTTCATGTCGCCGATTGGACGAACGCTGCACGTGATCTGTCTACACACGGCTCAGAATTTGCGCGTTTTCATAATCTAATGCTATTGCTGTCTGCATTATCAAGTTTTCCTTTAAGTGCACTTCTCTGACTTTAAAGGTAAGAATAATAAAGCAGTATTCACTCCAATTAACATGTTTTCCTTCACCATTTAACATTTCATAGGTACAAACACGCATAAGTACATGAAATAATCCAGCTCTAACTACCCCGGGTAAAAAGCGGTGCTGATGTAAAAAGTGTGGTTAAGAAGAACGACGATAACCTGGGCTAAGCTAAGTGTGAAAAGCCCTAATATAGCAGAAGGTACATTTCAGTTTTACTGTGCGCTGAAATCTAGGTAGCATTAGTCTATATCCTAGCTGAAGAGTTTACTGGATTGTAAAGCTGTCCATCTTATTTTTAAACGTGGAAGTAAGCAGTTATCAGTGAATGTGCGAGACTTCTGGTTCATTAGCCGCTGCAGGGTAGAATAATAAAGTGCAGTAAACGGTTAAAATGTGTGCACCACAAACTGCTGTGTTACTTATTAAGACAATATATAAAAATAATATGGTAAGACACACCAGTTTGCAATATCAAGCAGCAAAACGAGCTGTTTTGTAGAGCTAAGAAATAGCTGGAAGCAAATGACACCGGAAGCCAGACTCATTGAATTTACAAATGGCGGCACCCAGCGCCCACTCTTATGGGAAAAATGCTTTTTAAGGTTATAAGCTAGCAGAAAGCTGCACATATAAGCTGTACTCAAAACATCAAGGGAGAATTCACTACATAGTAGACATGTTATTTCAATGCAAAAGCTGTATATTATGACCAGAAATCAGTTTAACCACATAATGGCACAGTGCCATGAGTATTTAAATGAAATCACTGTCGTTCTTTACAGAGTAAATAATCTCTGTGTACATGAGACTAATTATAGATTACACCTTATTTAAAGAAGTCAGCACTATTTGCATGGCACAAAAATTTTGTTCTTTCTTTTTTTTAAATAAATGTCTGTATGTTTTTAAGGATTGATATTTATTCTTGTAGAACAACACAGACAGTGTAAGAAATAAACAACACTACCGAGTGAATTCACCCCATCTTAGTGCATTTTAGTCTCATTTTATAACATTATGCCTGCAACCTGATCCGATAATGAGAACGTGGCTGAATCCAGAACTGGAAATGATGACAGCTGAGCATTTTGACATGGCCTTTGACCGCCGCTGAGTCTGAAGAGCCTGTCAGGAAACAGATGATTCCCCACATCACCATTCACAACTGCTGTTAAATACAACTCTCTTTACACATGCACTCCAGAGAAAGAGAGACGCTTCACCTGCTTGTTTGCTCTTATTATCACCTTCTCCTTTTCGACTCTGACCTGAAATAGTGGGGAAATGAATTGACATGACAGATGATTACATAACGCAGGGATTATGAAAACACCCCCGTGGCTTAGTGATGACACACACTGAGGTTCATTTTCTCTCCTCTGATGAACTCATGTGTCCTCGGGGGGTATAAGAAGCACTTTGTCTTGTTGAGAATATGCTTTTTTTTCTATTCGATAGGTCTCTTTCACTAGTTTTGCATAAACATGTGAACATTTTCACACAAAAAATCATGACTCATCAACAAGTTCACACGTATATTTTTTTCTAAATATTGTAATATTGGATCAGTTTAAGTCCAAGTCAAACTGCAAATGCACTTATATCACAAGCCAAAGCCTAGTCGCTCACAAACATGTTAAATAGGTAAATAAATACGTTTTTTATTTTAATGAGAATAAAATGAGATACATATTTTGTATAAATCTATCAATAAATATCAATGTATTTATAAATAATAATAGTATTAATATATTATGATTCATCAGTAAGTTCACACGTATATTGTTTTCTAAATCACTAGCCAAAAACATGATGTTTAAAAATGTTTCTAAATAAATAAATAAAAATTATTATTTTTATTATTATTAACATATGCTATTAATATATATTATTAATTTTATATAAATACATACATATTTATTAATTTTATATAATATTAATATATTATGAATAATTAATAAGTTCTCACCTATTGTTTTATAACTGCAAATATACTAACATTACAAGCCAAACTCTTGGTAGGCTTAAGATTTTTGTATTTATTAATACATAAATGTATTATCATATATGATAATACTATGCAGAGATTATACATTATGTTATAAATAATGTATTTATTTTATGCAAATAAATAAATAAAAAATGTCCAGTCCAGAAGAACAAGCGGACGCAGTGAAGGTTCGGAGAGGAACTTCCGGAGACGTTGAAGAGGAACGTGTGTTACCTGGAAGGTGGGCAAACTGTCTAGGCCAGGAAAATCCTCAATATCACCCGTAGTGATGTCAAAACATGCCCCATGCCATGGACATCGCACGTGCCCTTTTGATAGCACACCTGGAAGAGAATTGTTTTTAAATTCACTCTTTTAGAGCAATCTGTTTTGCTGTTTGATAAAGCTTGTCTAATAGCAGTGTGTTATAAAATCCTCTGAGAGCTATTGGTATCCCAAGCTATGGAATGCAGAGGATCTACAGGACGTCCCTCACCTTTGACCAGTGGAGCCCCATAATGTGGGCACTTGTGTCCCATGGCAAAGAATTCTCCATGTTCCTTAATGAGCAGAGCACGACCTGCCCCCAAATCCACCTCACGCATTCTGCCAAACACAACAGATCAGCACAGATTTAACATCCAAAACTCAGCCCAAAAGATGAATTCAAAGCTTACTGCTGATGTATGTCATTTATGTGGCACCAAAAGGGAGATCAAAACTGACATTCATCTGCATTAAAACAAATATTTAGATATAAATACTTAAATATTTTTGTGGTTTTTAGTTCGTTTCCTTTTATGATCCCAATCTACTGTATATGCTAGCATATTCTTGAGGTTGACAAAGTTATATTTTAGCAGATATATGCACTTACATTTTACAGTCTTTCTCCTCCTGGAACACAAACTAAAATATTGATGATATCACTTTATGCTTATTAGCATATGCAAACTTTACTCCAATAAAATGCTCCATCACCCTGAACGTAGGCGCCCCACAGGGCTGTGTCTTGAGTTCCCTGCTCTACTCTCTCTACACACATGACTGTGTCCTCTCACAGCTCCACTTCTACTGATGATACTGTGGTTCTGGGCCTCATTTCCAACAATGATGAGACCGCATACTTGGATGAGGTAGAGAGACTTACATCATGGTGCCAGGACAACTGTCTCTCTCTGAACGTGAACAAAATTAAGAGCTGATCGTGGACTTCAGGAAGAGACAGCAGCGGCCCTACACCCTCTTATGATCAGTGGGACCCCTGTGGAGAGGGTGAGGAGCTTCAAGTACCTCGGTGTAAACATCTCCGAGGACCTGACATGGACTACACACATTCAAACTCAGGTTAAGAAAGCCAGGCAAAGGCTGTACCATCTGCGACAGCTGAGGAAATTCAGGGTCTCACCAACAATCCTGAAAACTTTCTATTCAGGGGCTATAGAAAGTGTACTGACTCAGTGCATCTCAGTGTGGTATGGAAATTCCTCAAACCAGGACTGCAAAGCTCTACAGAGAGTCGTGCGCTTAGCTGAGCACATCTCAGGGTCTACTCTCCCCTCTCTGCAGGACATCTACCTCAAACGCTGCAAAAGCAGAGCTGCTAAAATCATCAAAGACTCAAATCACCCCGGTAACCATCTTTTCCGTTTACTGCCATCTGGCAAGCGCTTCAGGAGCATGATGGCAAAAACTGAGAGACTGAGGAGGAGCTTCTTCCCTCAGGCCATCAGGCTCCTAAACACAAACTCTGTTTAATAAACATAAAAAAAAAAAAGCCGTTTGCACATCCCTCTCATCCCTCCTGTCGTTTGCACATCCCTCTCATCCCTCCTGTTTATAGTACTATTTATTAAGTCCCATATACTGTTTTTGCACATCCTACTTGTTTTGCACATCTTACTGTTTTGCACTTTCTTTATTCTACTGCACATTTTACTTTTTATTTCTTTTTTACCTATATATATATGCTCTTGTGTGGTGTTACTTTTATATAATTTTTTATTCTTTGCACTGTCCACTGAGCGGACCTGATTTGACCTACATTTCACTTTTGATTATACCCTGTATAATTTATTATGTGACAAATAAAGAAACCTTGAACCTTGAATAGAATGACAATGCCCCTTAATAAACCTGCCACAAACCAACTAGCATTAGTTTGTAGAAAACAAACTGGTTTTGCTGTATTTGAGAATAACAGCTCATTTACTGCCTCGACTTCTTGTTTATAAAGGAAATAAATACAGGAACATGACTATTCAGTATTGTATTGAATTGAAGAACTTACTGTCCATTCTCGAGGTCTTTCACGTGGCAGACAGATGCCTCTATGTAATCTATGTGTTTGCGGTGTGGCCGCAGTGTCATGGTGTCCTCGTCTGAACAGTGTCCCAGAGATCCGTTGTGTCTGCATTCTGAAAATGGACTGGCCTTTCCATTAGGAGACATCAGGTCCACCTCTTTCTCTTTGTCCAAAAGACTGAGCTCAACTTTGACCTCTACTGCAAATAAATTGCTTGATATAAGTACAAGAGAACAAGACAAAATAAGACAATTTTCTATACGTTTTTCAATACAAACCAATTGATTTGTTTGACTAAATTTAAATGCGATCCACTGCCATCTTTATATATGTGGCTAACAGTTTAGTAATTGTTCTTGTTGTGAACAGAACTTAAGACACAATAATGTCATGTCTAATGATTTAAAAATTCAAGTACATAATAAATACATGTGTTCCTGTGGCTCAGTGGTAGAGCATTGCGTTAGCAGCACAAAAGGTTGTGGGTTTGATTCCCAGGGAACACAAAATGTATAGCCTGTAAGTCGCTTTGGATAAATGTATAAATATAAATACAGTGCTATTTGTGTGTAGAAATAGCATTCCGAGTTCAAACACAGCTTAGAGAAGAACATTGGAAGCTGAAGCACCATTAATGTACGCAGTCTTTATAGAAAGTGATTGTGAAATATGCTTCCACTACAGTCTAGCTTCTCTCTGGCCAGAAAAATGTGCTGAGGACCTGCTTCTTATGCCTTAATCACAAAGGAATTCACACCTGCTGAGTGAAGCTTAATTAAAATCAATGGAAAATCATGCGAGATGACTTGAGCCGGCAGAGGAAAGAAAAAGAAAGAAAACTCTCCTTCTCAGAGCTGGCTGCGGACACTTTGTTTTTTGAGTCAGAACTGGGTAAATAACATCTCCAGATCATTTAGTGAACATGCGTATTTATAGATTTCAATGAAATCACATTTTCATTCCCGTTCCCTTATTCAGCCTACTAAAAGACTAATCTTTGGACATAAATGACAAGCATTAAATATAAAGATAAGGTGTGTAGACTATTTCAGTCAAAGGGCTTCATTTAAGCAATAGGTCCTGTGCTCTAATATCTACTGTCTAATATTTATTTTTCCTCCCATTACTCTAACTAAAGGTAATCATTTAGACAGACACTGGATTTGGAGTTTGAAATAGTGATTATTGAATGCTTTATGTTGGTGATTCTCAAAAAAAAGGTTCCGTTTGTGCCTCATTTGTGTCCCATAATAATTATTTGGTGGATTTAGTTTAGTGTGCAGTGTGAAACATACATTCAATAAATAAATGAAATAACAGTTATGATAATAAAATACATTTATTTTATGTTCATTAGAATATTAAACAGATTATTTACATTTTAATTCATTACAATTTTCTTTTAAAAATATTGAATTCCTCTTAATTTCTTTTCAACTCAGTTTTTCTTTGATATATGGAACCTCGTAACTGTGACTTTTTCTCTTACAATCCTGACATTTTTTCTCCCAATGCTATCTCGCAATTCAGACATTTTTATTGTAATTTTGAGGGAAAAAGTCAGAATCATGAGATGTTAACTCGCAATTGCGAAATGCAACCCTGGAGCACAAAACCAGCCATAAGTAGCACAAGTATATTTGTAGAAATAGCCAAAAATAATGAATTGAGTCAAAATTATAGATTTTTCTTTTGTGCCAAAAATCATTAGGATATTAAGTAAAGATCATGTTCCATGAAGATATTTTGTAAATTATCTACTGCAAATATATCAAAACTTAATTTTGTATTAGTAATATTCACTGCTAAGAACTTCATTTGGACAACTTTAAATATGATTTTCTCAATCTTTAGATTTTTTGCACCCTCAGATTCCAGATTTTCAAATAGTTGAATCTCAGCCAAATATTGTCCTATCATAACAAACCATACATCAATGGAAAGCTTATTTATTTCCAAAGATTTACCCTTATGACTGGTTTTGTGGTCCAATGTCACAAATATAATCTTGCAATGGTGAGAAGAAAATCTGAATTATGAGATGCAAATTACCAATGACCTTTTTTGTTTTTTATCCCATGATGGAAACGGGCTTCCGTAGCAATAGTTTGACATGTATTAAAAAATATTTTTGAAGTAAAAGTTTAAGTACATATATCAAATTATCATTTTATCTAATCATATTTAATCATATTCATGTAAACAAATTCCTAATATTATACAATACTGTTCATACCTTTTTTTGAATGATTTTTGAAAGAAGTGAACAGTAATATTGTGGAATTACTATTACAATTTCAAAAACTGTTTTTATTTTAACAAATTCTAATATATAATGTATTCCTCTGATGGCGAAGCTGAATTGTCAGCATCATCACTTCAGTCTTCAGTGTCACATGATCCTTCAGAAATCATTTTAATATGCTGGTTTGCTGCTTACATCACCTCCTGGTATTCCTGTCGCTCCAATATTGTATGGTCAAAACAGAATGGACAGTCATAGTCATTTCTTATGCATGTTTCCAAGCCCAGTGACAGACTTCAAAAGGCCACAGTGTCACAGTCTAGCTCGGGCCGTTTCGCCTCTATCTGCACCCTCTAAAATCCAACACCCATGGTCACACTTTTACAACTGAGTCTTTGGTCAGATGAAAGTCTTTTCGGAGCCCCTGAGTTGTACCCCCTCCCCCAGCCGCCATAGAAGAGAAAGAGCAATACATTGTGAAACATTCGAAACCCAACTCATATTGCACTGTCTAATCTGCTTGAACACAGAGCAATTAAGAGCATTAAAATTCCTCCTGCACTAAAGGCATGCCACATCACAACAGCAGTCAGGGGCCACTTTAACTGACCTATATAGGTAGAGAAACAAGTCCCAGTCATTATAGGATCATCAATGGGGCGCGCTACACAGACTAATGTTTTCTACACAACTGTTTTCATCACCTGGTTTGGGTTTGGAGAAGCATCCTCCCATGGTGGTCCCGGAGTGAAGCCAGGTGACCCGATGAGAGGGAAGCCCAGGTGGGTGTTAGCGGGGCTGGGCCGATCAGACGCACAGGGTGGATCTCTGGACCTGGATAAGATAGAGGCAGCGCTGCAGAGGGGATGTTTGGGCCTGTCGGGCCCACACGGCCATCTCAGAGATCAGCGACTGTACATAATAAACAGCCTGAGAAAAGACAACATATAGAAAGACAACATATAATTGTTGTAAATCTAATTTCCTCTTATTCGCCACTGCTTTGCTATCATTGAACAGTGTTTTGGGGGCTGAGGTGCTGGTGCCCCCAACTTGCTTAACCAGCAGGACCTTTTTGACCAAACATCTTTATCAGGTTAGTTTTGCTTGTAAGCAAATCCACCTTACCAAGCAAACATTTAATACAGTGCATTTAAAACAATTATTACAGTTAAACTTTTTGATAAGTTAAAGCCATTTGGGGTTCAACGCTCCCTTGCTCTTTGGATATTTTGCAAAACAAAAAATAAAAAACAGTTCTATTAAAAAAACCATTGAGTCATTGTCCATGACTAATTCACCAGCCTCCCTTTGAACATGCAGCAGTTGGGCTATTGCACAAACAGTCTTCAGATGATTATGTCAAGACTAATCAAATAAAATTGAATATTCTACTGTACAGGCAAATAGTTACTCTTCCTTCAGCCTGATTTATACATTACACTGTTTGTGTGAAAGCTATTTACAATCACTATAAATAGAACTTATTTATTAAAAACAAACAATCAAATCTGCTCATATTTAAAAAAATAGCATGAAAGAGATGCAAATTACCAACACCTTACTTTCCATGATGGAAAAGTAACTAAGTAATGTAATTAGTTACTTTTTAAAATATTATTTCCCCAACACTGCATACATATTTGTTTTTACCATTTTGTTTCTTTGTCTAAACATATTCTTTGCTTTAAATATATCTTTAGTCACAGTAAACTTGGATCTGAGAAATGACATCATACTTTGACCTTTAGTATTACTTCTCTGACAGGGCCAGTTGTGTTCCTGCCCCACCCCTGGATTCTTGCATTTCTCAAAAGGGGCTTCTGAATGCACTGTCCCACTCCCCATGGACACAGACATCATAGATCAATGTCAAACATGCAGTTTTCTTCATTTGCATCAGCAGCAAGGGTATTGACCCCAAGGGCTATTTGCAATAAAACGATAGTAAGTTGATCAAATGTGTGTGCATGTGCATGCATCTTAAACACACCAACTCTAATTGTTCTCAGTTTTCCACTTAAATCTTGTTTCAGCCCTTCCCATATATGTACTGTACTTTCACTAATACTAGAGAAGTGCTTGTTTCCCAGCCTTCAAAGTACTCTCTGTTTACCCACAACCTTTTAACTTTTTCTGCTCGGGACAAAACAGGCTTAAAAGTTCAAATCACAGATTTCAGCCTCACATAACTTGAGCTTAAATGCTTCAGCATCAAGAGCCACTTGATATTCACATCACACCCAAAGGTCTGTGAAGTGGCGAGTAAAAAACAAAAGTTGGCCTTAATTAAGGAAAGGAAATGTTCCACAAACTAAACAGGAGCAGAAGCAGCAAACTTTGGGAAGCTTTAAAACACAAGCTTTGAGAGCTGTCACATAAAACATATTTAATGATCATCTGTTTGTGCTGCACATTTAGAAACAAATCACATAAAAAGGTGAAAAAGAAATAGAATGAACAGAAGTCAATAGAATGGCACTAAATTCTCCTCTCGTCTCTCTCAGAGCTCTTCCTTGTTTATGGTATTTAGAGATGCGGCATGAAAAACACATACGTTTAACAATCCCAAAAGCATCACCAAAATAGACTGCCTGTAACAAACAGCAAAAATAGACCTCCCCCCGTCCTGCTGGCAGAAAAGAGCCATTTCTGCTATTCCTGAAGAATTTACCAAAATCTCCATAGCAACTGTGAATCTGTCTATAGAAGCTGTGCACAATTCATTATGTTTATGGCTGACATAAAGGTAAATAAATAAAGTGGTAATTATATTCCACCCTCTCTCTCGCTCTTACCCCTGCCCTTTTACTATATATAAGAAAACATTTATCAAATAATAAACCTGCATCTCACTAAAAGCTAGTACTATTCTACAGGGTACATGTCCTGGTCATAATTCACCCCAAAATCAAAAGAAATACTTTAAGAAATGATATTGTGCATGAAGAGAATTGAAGCTCTCTTTTAAATTCTAATTCTCGTTACAGTATTGGTTTAAGTTTTTATGTGTGTAATTCTCTTATATTCTTACTACTGAAAAATCTGCAATAAAATGTATATTAATATTAGCAAAGAAAAGCATAAAACAAATACTATATATTAATAATAAAAAAATTTGTAATGAGAATTAGATTTTATTGCATTACAGAAATGTTAAATAGAGAGGAAATCATGCTTACGTGTCAAATTCACAATGTTATCTGGCTTTACTCAAGCAAAATATGAGTCAGGCTTTTCCTTAATATGTTGCAAAACATTATTTTTCTGTTACAGTACTCTTTATAAGCTATTAACAGTACAGCATTGCCATAATGCCCTGCTTACATTTTAGTGAATCATGTATCAACTTATTTTTCTAGATAAACTGCTGGTCTTTCTGGGAAATCAGGCATCAAGCCCTTAATATTTCACTTTTTCCCCTAAAGTAGGTTAATCAGATTTTCAGTCTTTACAACATATGACACAAGTCTCCTTCTGGCTGACTGTTGCGTCTATCCACAAGCCAAAAGTGAAAACTCTTCGCGGTAAACAGGTTGTTAGCCTCACTACCTTCCCTATATATACTGTATATATACACAGACATACTAGGAATTACATATGTAGAGTTCATTTGCACAAACAGATAACTCCATTTTTAACTCTTTTCATAAATCATGTTTTTCATTGTGCATTCCAATTAATCTCAATCAAACTGCAGTTGGGTTATTTTGATTAAGTAAAATTAACAAACAAATACAGCTAACTGGCACAATTAAACACAATAACATATGATAATATAATAAAAAACATGATTTTTGAAAACAAAATGATCTGTTTTTGCAAATAAACTCTTCATAAATTGTAGCATTGTGGATTGTGTAGGGGGTCAAAAACAAACTACAGGTGCATTATTTCCAAATATGAAAGAGGAAAATGAAATAAAGGGGACAATCCACAGAAAAGAAAAGAAAAAAACAGATAAATCAGAGCTCTTTATTATCTTAATTGTTTAGACTGCAGTCAGATCTGGGCTAAAAGCATGTGTTCAATCATTCATGTAAACGCCAGATTAAAGGGAGCCTTTTGTTTAATCTCACGTGTGCTTTATCAGACATCTCAGTATCTCAAAATGTGCTCAGATATGCCAAGATACCAAATCAAATTTAGCCAAGATCAAATTATCTCTGTAATGATGCTTATATATAGCAATGAAAATCTATTGCTCTAATCTATTGCTGGAAAGTTGGCATGAAGCACTATTGGGGAGCTGACATGCAGACATTACAGCAGCACATAACATACTGAACTACATCTAAAACAGCATTATAGAACTACATCATGCATGCCATTTTCAAATTCATATTCATTGAGAGGCTAATTAATGCATTAAATTAAAAATATACAAAGTGAAATAATATTTTTAGTAAAAATGATATTTATCACACCACAGGACTATGTCGAATTACACATTGAATGTAAAATAAATCTCAAATATATAGTTTGTTTTTCATTTTTCATGTTCCATTCATAAACACTACTGCATCACAGGTTCCCCAAAAATATTAAGCAGCACAAATGCTTTCTACATTGATAATAATCAAAAGTGTTTCTTGAGCAGCAAATCAGCATATTAAAATGATTTCTGATGGATCATGTGACACTGAAGACTGGAGTAATGATGCTGAAAATTCAGCTTTGTATCACAGGAATAAATTACATTTTACAATATATTAAAATAGAAACAGCTTTTTCAAATTGTAATAATATTACATAATATTACTGTTTATACTATATTTCTGTTGAAATAAATGCAGCCTTGTATAAAGTATAAAAGGCTTCTTTCAAAAACAGCAAAAACCAAGTTTTTGAACAGTAGCATATATTATGACCCTGAATACTGATGTTGTTCTGTTTCTGACGTTAATCTGTACGTCAAATATTGTCCCATCTGTCAGAAATTTCAGCAGATATAGTCGAAAGTCTATTAAGTCTGAAGAACTATGATCAGTAATATTTTCTTATAGCAGTGTTCAGGACAAACACTCTCTCCCAAGATCTCTATTGATCCTGCAGGCTTTCATTTTCCCCCTGCTGTTCCACCAAATCATTCTGACAGTCGCAAGTTACAGCTCTACTCGCAATACTGCAATGTAGCAGCAAAGCTGGCCTAAGACTGCATTATAACAGCAGCTCTGGCCCACCATCTAAAGCCATTTCATTAAAACAAGCAACCCCATTCCAAACAAACAGCCTGCAAAAGTGTTTTCTCTCGTCCTGAAAGCCTTAGAGAGACAACCTGCACAAGCACAACTGTCCACAATCTGAGCAACAACTGACTGACTGCCCTGGCCAATGACAAAAACAATATATGACAGTCAGTCACCTACTGTATGATCCCGCTTGTCTCTCATCCTTCTGTTCAGCTGCCAAGAACTGGACATGTCCTGTAATGTCATCCAGTAAATATGAGTGAATGCTGAACTAGACTTGTAAGGTTTGTCCCCTTCCCACACCCACACACACACACACACACACACACACACACACACACACACACACACACACACTCTGACTGACAGGCGAGTACAAAGGCAGCGCTAGTGTAGTGTATGTGTGTCCTATAGCCATGACATGAGCACTGGATGATTTCAGCAACTACGTACATAACTCCACAGGTGGAAGCATGTGTCAGCAGTTACTGTAGATCCATGACAGCACTGGTTTTATCACACAGTGTCAATCATTCATTCATTTACTCAAGAAAACAATAAAAATCACAGGGAACAATACAGCTGAGTGCCATCTGAGAATCAAAGTTGCATTCAACTGAAATTCAAAGAAATTCATTTACAAGAACAGTCATTTTTCTCAATTTGCCAAGACAAACTTTCAGACATAAGTGTAAAAGTTACAAAATTATTGAAATTTGATAGGCCTTTTTTAAAAGAGATTTATACTCAAATTCAGAAAGGATGCATTAAATTAAACAAAAGTGACAGAAACAACATGTATAATGATACAAAAGATTTCTGTTTCAGATAAATGCTATTATGTTACTCTTTTAACACATTTTTTTAATCCTGAAAAAAGTCTCATACTAATAAGCAATGTTTCTTAAGCACAAAATCAGCATATTAATGATTTCTGAAGGATCATGTGACACTGAAGACTGGAGTAATGATGCTGAAAATGTATTCTTGCGTCACAGGAAAACATTTGTTAAAAATAAACATTCAAATAGAAAACATATTTTAAATTGTATAATATTTGACTATATTAATGATATTACTTTTGAACATAAGATACCTTTCAAAAACATTACAAAATTAAACTGATTCCAAACTTTTGAATGGTAGTGTAGGCCTACTTGATTTTATATTATATACTTCTTTATATTTTAGACATTTTCTTTCCCTTTATGGACAAAGGGTGGAATAATACTTCATTTCACAGAATCTATTACCTTTGTTGCATTTCTTTGAATTGTTCATTAAACCTAGTTCCAATTCAAATTCAACTTCCTGTGGGGTGTGTCCACTTCAGGTACTTATGCAAAATACTCCAGTAAATTATAACCAATAAAACTAAAAATGATAGATAAATAAATAATAAAGCAATGAGAAAGGTAAATGAAACTTTAGTTGCTCTCAGATTGTTCTCCTGAGAACCAGACCCCAGTAATCTCACATTTGTCTCAAACTGTGCCCAGCATTACCAAGATACCAACTTCTGAAATCACAGGTCCGAAATCATCCAAGGTGACAGGTCTTCTCAAAACCACCAAACAAGTAACCTCTAAACATAAAAAAACGTCCCTTTGCAGTGATATTTTGAGTCTAAACTTGACAGACAGATAACGTTTTACTGACCAGCATCTAAAAAAATCCTTTGAGGTGAATTTGATGCTCAAACAAAAGACACTAGTGTCAATGCAAACCCAGATTGCAGAAGCTGTCAACAGTCCCTGAGTAAAAAGTGCCTTCGGGTTAAACATTAGGCCATTTGCCCTGATCTCAAGATGATAAAGTGTCTCCTGATCGAAGGAAGATAATTCAGCAGAACCGCTTAATGTTTGACAACCTTCACCCTGCTCTCTCCATTCAATGATATCTGTCCCTAGATGTTTTCCACAACACAGTAAACCAGTTGCACTGCGGCCCAGCTGTTTGATCAACATGCTGTGGGAATACAGGCAAAGCATCACAGCATTGTTTGAGTGTTTACACCAGAACATTTACAAGTGCCCTCAGGCAGGGATGCCATGTACTGTAAGCAGTTGCTGTTTTTAGCTTTGCAAGCAAACAATGACGTGTTTGCAATAATTTAGAAACTTGCGTGTCAGGAAACATCATACTGATTATATTGATTCCTGATTTGTATTAATGATGGCCTGTGATTCACCGCCTCTGAATGTTTCTGCGGTTCTCATTCCTATAAAATCTAAAATATAGAGCATGTATGACAGAGCGCTCATTTAATAATAATAATAATAATAATAATAATAATAACTTAAATAATTAGAAAAAATTAACAAAATAAAATTAAAGAAATCTTTGCATTTTACCTGATATATATGCATTTGGTAGATGCTATTATCCAAAGGAACTTACAAAAGAGGAACAAAAGCAGTTCGCCAAGGAGCCAATAATATTTGGAATAAATCTTAGAGATCTTATAGAAAAATCAATATTTTCGGTAGCCAGTCCAGCACCATAAGTGTCCATCTGTGGCCCCTTTTAAAGAACAATGTCTGAGCGATAAAACATTCCTTTGTTAATCCCCAAAACTACAATAGCAGTCTAGAGTTGTAGTGAGATGTATAAAGAGGCTTTTGTTTGACTTTAGTTTATCACATCGAGCTGCCACAGGATTATTACAGTGCAAATGAAATTCAAATATTGGTTTACAGCTAATCAGATTCCTCATTTGGAGCTCTGAAAAGAAGAAACAATCAAACATCATGACCTGCCAGTGGCCTTCTGACGTCTTCTGATAGTTTTACTCCTTGAATTCAGCTGAAAGTATTGTAAAATGTATTTGCAATTTCAGAGTAAAAATTGTTTCTAAACTTTTTTTTCAGTGTAGGAAGAAAAACTGATGCTGAGATAGATGAAGAGAACTAAAGTTTACTTAAGTTCATCCATCTTCTGAGATCTCAACACACCATTATAATACTCCAACGTTGTGGACCTTAAATCTGCACCAATCTACTGTACCTGACCAAACAGCTTCGCTGTGCAAAATTCAGTTTTCTTTTATCTTATCTGCTAGCAGAAGTTCATTAAATCTGATAAGACACTGTTCCATGCACTAGCAGATTACAATCTGAATTGCATAACACTGCCAAACTGAGAGTTAATGATCTCTACTCACCTGGTCCGGTCTAAATCAGGTGTGCTCAGAGTTTTCTGCATAAGGCCAGAGGTGTGGAAGCCGCTGAGATGTCACTAGGTATCCGGTCTGATGTTATCTGTGGAGCTGGATTGGTGTTATTCCTCTTTCCTTTGCAGAATTCCAGAGCGCAGCACTCTCCTCTTCTGCCTCCTCCTCACGCTTTTACTGCAGTAGCCCAAGATCAAGGCACAGTCCCACCACAAACCTCTGACACACAAAAACACACACACCAGAAAGCAGAGGCGCTTGTAAGAACTGCTCTCTCTTACTCTCTCTCTCCGCTTTTTGTGCTTGTCTTTCAAAAACACCCTCTCTTTTTACACCCTTCTTTCTTTTTACTCACTCCTGCTCTCTCTCTCTCTCTCTGGCGGAGGTTGGGGTTGCAGCAGCGGGACTCTTGCCAGTAACTCAGCTGTATGCAGTATTGATGGAATAGTTCAGGGATGCTAACCCAGCACAAATTTTCCCAGCGCTCCACTTTCCCTTTCGCTCTTCACCCCTCCTGCACCTCCATCGCTCCTTTTTGTCACACCTCAACCTACAAGTCTGCTTCCTTTGGTTGACCACTATCTAAATCACTCTGTTCCTATGATCCCCTTTATTCTCCTTAGTTTTATTGAGCTTGTTCTCTCTGAAATGTATTACGTCGTGGGTCTAATTTGCGATTAAGCAGATCAAATCTCAGGTTCTTGCTTCATTACTGTATATGCTGCCACTGTGGATCATATTTCTACAGATCATTAGCGCTCATTAGTGGCACTTGCTAAGACTTTCACTATTATTTTTGCACAAACTGTATTGCAGTCATTTCCAATTTGCATTCAACCAGTGCAACTCTGACTAAAAAACACCAGAACACTATAGAAACTGCATAGCAATACACTAAAACCAATGAAACACATTAAAAACTTCTTGGGTTACTCGCGTAACCCTTGTTCTCTGAATAGGCAATGAGACGCTGCGTGCTTCACGCTTTGGGAACACCTTCTGCGTGACCGATGTCTGAAACCCTATAAAATCACGCCAATTCATTGGCTGATGGCGCGACGCCGCCCCTGACGCACTCACATCGCCAGCCTATATCGGCGAATGCGCCATCTACTCCTCAGATTTCTCTGCCGAAAAGAACCCTGTCGGCAGCGTGAGGAGCTTGGCAGCAAACAGCTTCTCGTTCCCTATTCAGAGAACAAGGGTTACAAGGTTCAAGGTTCAAGGTTTCTTTATTCGTCACATAATAAATTATACAGGGTATAATCAGAAGTGAAATGTAAATCAAATCAGTTCCGCTCAGTGGACAATGCAAAAGAATAAAAATAAAAATTATATAAAAGTAACACAACACAAGAGCATATATATATAGGTAAAAAAAGAGAAATAAAGAGTAAAATGTGCAATAGAATAAAAAGTGCAAAACAAATAAGATGTGCAAAAACAGTATACTGGGACTTCATAAATAGTAATATGAACAAGAGGGATGTGCAAGAGGGATGTGCAAACGGGTTGTACCGGGTATGTACACATAGCAGCAATACGGATGATGAGAATATTAATATGAATGTTTTACAGTTAATAATGAGTCTTGTAAATGTTTATGAAACTGGGTTTGTGTTAAGGAGCCTGATGACCTGAAGGAAGAAGCTACTCCGGAGTCTCTCAGTTTTTGCCATCATGCTCCTGAAGCGCTTGCCAGATGGCAGTAAACAGAAAAGATGGTTACTGGGGCGAGTTGAGTCTCTGAGGATTTTAGCAGCCCTGCTTTTGCAGTGTTTGAGGTAGATGTCCTGCAGAGAGGGGAGAGCAGACCCTGAGATGCGCTCAGCTAAGCGCACGACTCTCTGCAGAGCTTTGCAGTCCTGATTTGATGAGTTACCATACCACACTGAGATGCACTGAGTCACTACACTTTCTATGGCCCCTAAGTAGAAAGTTTTCAGGATTGTTGGTGAGACCCTGAATTTCCTCAGCTGTTGCAGATGGTACAGTCTTTGCCTGGCTTTCTTAACCTGAGTCTGAATGTGTGTAGTCCATATCAGGTCCTTGGAGATGTTTACACCGAGGTACTTGAAGCTACTCACCCTCTCCACAGGGTCCCACTGATCATAAGAGGGGTGTAGGGCCACT
Organism: Gymnocypris eckloni scoliostomus; assembly: GCA_027564155.1. Classification (NCBI taxonomy): domain Eukaryota; kingdom Metazoa; phylum Chordata; class Actinopteri; order Cypriniformes; family Cyprinidae; genus Gymnocypris; species Gymnocypris eckloni. Next base: position 30,658,331 of record CM050414.1, read on the forward strand.
GCTGTCTCTTCATGAATTCCACGATCAGCTCTTTAGTTTTGCTCACGTTCAGAGAGAGACAGTTGTCCTGGCACCATGATGTGAGTCTCTCCACCTTATCCAACTATGCGGCCTCATCATTGTTGTTAATGAGGCCCAGAACCACAGTATCATCAGCAAATTTAATGATAGAAGTGGAGCTGTGAGAGGACACACAGTCGTGGGTGTATAGAGAGTAGAGCAGGGGGCTCAGGACACAGCCCTGTGGGGCTCCTACGTTCAGGGTGATGGAGTTGGAGGTGAACTGGCCGACTTTCACCACTTGTGGTCTGGCGGTGAGAAAATCTTGAATCCAGTCACAAAGTGAAGAGGTTATGCCGAGGTCTGAGAGTTTAACAGCCAGCTTGGTGGCTTGGTGGGGACTATAGTATTAAAAGCGGAGCTATAGTCGATGAAAAGCAGCCTTACATAGTTGCCATTTTTGCTGTCAATGTTTGTGAGGGACGAGTGCAGGATCTGGGAGATGGCATTATCAGTAGACCTATTTGGCCGATAGGCAAACTGAAGAGGGTCCAAAGTAACAGGAATGGAGGAGCAAATGTGTTTCTTTAAAAGTCTCTCAAAAACCTTCATGACTGTTGATGTGAGGGCAACTGGACGATAGTCATTCAGGCAAGAGGGTTTACTGTTCTTAGGCACAGGGATTATGACAGATTTTTTAAAGGAGGTGGAAACAACAGAGGTAGCGAGGGACTCATTAAATATGGATGTAAACAAACCAGCAAGCTGATCAGCACAGGACCTCAGAATGCGGCCAGTAATTCCATCAGGTCCTGCTGCTTTTCTGACGTTCACTCTCTTTAGTTCCCTCCGAACCTCATTGTAACAAAGTTCGTAGGAAGGAAGGAAGCGGACAGGGTTGGCTCGTGAAGACTCAGGTGTTTTTATTAACACAGATAAACTCACACAGGTGCGCACTCCGCGTCACCTGGCCACATCAACTCTCTCAATGTCTCAGCGATCACTCTCTGTATTCGCGTTCCGGCTGTCTCTCTCTTACAGCTCGTGCGAGTCTTCCTCCGCTCTCTCAATGAACTCCTGTTCCACAGTGGCTTTTATCTGGTCTCCACGCCAATTACTGCAATCAGACACAGGTGTTCCTCATTTTGCACTTGACCCACTTACTTACCGCTGTCTCCTGAGTCCTTCTCCCGCTGCAGACTTCGCTGAACCATGCCCCCCTCGCCACACTCATCCTCCGACACGGTGAATACATGATCGCTGCTCTGTCTGCTGCTTCCTGACGCGCTGATCGGCAGAGTCGTGCCGCCGCCATTGCATTCAAAGCGGCTGTAAAAGGTGTTTAGCTCTTCGGCCAGCAACGGATCTGCTCTCACCTCTGCGGAGGAGTTGTTTCCAGAGGAACAGATGGTCTTCAGTCCCTGCCACATGCGTCGAGAGTCATTGAGCTGGAAATGTGACTCAATTCTCTCCCTGTACCGGCGTTTAGCGGCTCTAACTGCCCGTCGGAGAGCGTAGCACGATGCTTTGTACTCACTCATGTTTCCTGACAAAATACCGGCGTTGTATGCGGCAGTTCGATGGTTAACCGCATCACGGATTGTTCTGTCCACCCAGAATTCGCTGACGTCAGATGAACTCGCCCGGAACATGTCCCAGTCGACATCATCAAGAGCCGCCTGTAGCGTAGCTTCAGAGTGGGAGGACCAGCTCGTCATTTCCCTCTCCACCGGGGTGTCCTGGACGATCCGTTGTTTGTATTCCGGTGTGAGGAAAATGGCGGCATGGTCCGATTTCCCAAAAGCCGGCAGTAAGTGGGCTTTGTAGGCATTTTTGAGCTGAGTGTAGCAATGACCGAGTGTATTCAGTCCTCTGGTTGGACAGGATATATGCTGATGAAAGTTCGGCATGACCTTCTTGAGGTTGGCTTTGTTAAAGTCCTCGGCGATGATGGAGGCAGCGTCAGGATGTTTGTTAATATATCCGCTGAGCACATCGTGGAGTTTGGAAAAAGCCAAGCTAGTATCTGCCTGTGGTGGAATGTAGACAGCAGTAACGACGATTGGTGAAAATTCCCGGGGCAGATAGAATGGGCGGCAGATAATAGAGAGATGTTCTAGATGAGGCGAGCAGGAACACGACAGAATGGAGATATTTCTGGGGTCACACCATTTCTTGTTAATCATGAAACACACTCCACCACCTTTGGTTTTTCCGGCCTCGGCTGTTCTGTCCATCCGTAAAATAGAAAAGTTATCAGACGGCGTTACAGCGGTGTCCGGGACCATCGGTGTGAGCCATGTTTCGGTCAAACAAAGGATGTTACAGTCCCTAATGTCCCGTTGGAAACTTATCCTGGCTCTAAGATCGTCCATCTTATTCTCCAAGGATTGGACATTAGTGAGCAGAATACTCGGTAGAGGAGGACTGTGAGCCCTTTTCCTTAGTCTGTTACGAATTCCAGTGCGTCTCCCGCGGTGTTTCCTTCGTCTCCTGGGATTATTCAGGTGGTCATTGTTCAACTCGGTGTGCCGAAGAATCTCCAATGGCCACGCTGGGTCCGTGGATAAAGTTACACGTATAAAAAGAGAATTAAAAATAGGTTAAAAAAACACATAAAAGCACAATTCTGAGCGGAGCTAATTCACGGGCGACTGAACTCAGCAGCGCCACCGGAAGCTTCGTCTCGGGTTACGCAAGTAACCCGAGACGTTCTCTTTCATAGGTTCACTTACGCTGCGTGCTTCGTGCTTTGGGAACGATATACCAAACACGCCAAGCTAAAAACGCTGCCTATCTGGTCCAATAATGAACCAACAACATATGGTCGGTTCAAACAGACAAGATCTGAGAACCTGGAGCCGTATCAATGTCAAGGTTATAAAACCTGACAAAGGTGTGCGGAGAGGACCATCCTGCCGCAACACAAATATCCTCCAGGGTACCCTCTAAAAGAGCTTGAGAGGAGGCTACGCCCCTAGTAGAATGCGCCCAAAGACTAAGAGGTGAAGGAGGTTCCGCGCCTCATAAGCCAGCGAAATGGCGTCTCTCACCCAGTGAGAAATCCTCTGTTTCGATGTGGCAAGCCCGCGGCGGCCAGCACCAAAACACACCAGTAACTGGGAGGATTTTCTCCAAACCTTGGAGCGATCCACATACAGCTTCAATGCCCGAACTGGGCAGAGCATGTGAAGTTTCTCATCCTCACTCGAAGCAAAGACAGGAGGATGGAAAGAGTGAAGTGTGACCACCTGAGAGCGAAACGATGTGGACAAACCTTGGGAATGTAACCAGGCCTAGGCCGCAGGGTCACTTTGACTAGACCCGGGGCAAAGTCCATACACATCTCACTAACAGAGAGGGCCTGCAAATCTCCAACTCTTTTCAGTGACGTAAGCGCCAGCAAAAGAGTAACCTTAAGAGTCAGTATCTGCTCTAAAGCTGACTCTAAGGGCTCGAAAGGGGCCATCACCAGACCTTCGAGGGCGATTGACAAGTCCCAAGAAGGAACTGCCGTGGGGCGAACCGGCCTAAGCCGTCTGACTCCACGCATAAAGGCGGAGACCATCCGATGTCTCCCCAGGGGGATCTCATCCAGCTCTCTCTGAGCTGCAATGGCCACTACGTAAACCCTAAGGGTGGTAGCAGCCGCCCCCGCTGTCAGCCTCTCTTGCAAAAACTCCAGCACTGGACTGACAGGGCAGTTAACTGGGTCTATTGCACGAGCCAAACACCAGGATTCAAAGACGCCCCACTTGGAAGAGTACAGCTTCCTAGTAGCGGGGGCACTGGCGATGGTCTCCTGAACCTCGACAGGTAAAATATAAATCACGGCCCTTGGCCCTGTATGGGCCATACCCACAACTTCCAGAGCTCTGGTTGAGGATGCCAGATCTTGCCCTGAAGCTGGGACAGCAAGTCCCACCTGATCGGAATCTCCCAAGGGGACCGATACAAGAGGGGAGTTAGCTCCGAGAACCAAGTCTGGGAGGGCCAGAATGGGGCTATGAGAAGGAGACGGGCACTGCTCACCTTTACTCTGCATAGTACTGCCGGAATCAGCTTTATTGGCGGAAACGCATACAGACTGACATTCGGCCACGGGTGGGCGAACGCATCTATGCCCAGAGTCGTCAGGAAATTCAGGGAGAACCAGAGCGGGCACTGGGATGACTCTTGAGAAGCAAAGAGGTCCACCTCCGCTTTGCAAAACAGATCCCAGATCTGGGATACCGTCTGACGGTTCAACATCCATTCCCCCGGCCTGAGCTTCTGCCTCGACAGAAAATCGGCTATAAGGTTCAGTATTCCCGGAACGTGAACTGCCCTCAAAGAAAGGAACTTGTCCTGGGACCAAAAGAGAAGACGGCGCGCAAGCCTGTCCAGGGTGCGCGACCGTGAACCTCCCTGGCGGTTTATGTGGGACACAACCACCATATTGTCCGTTCTGACTATGATATGATGCCCCCCGAGAACGGGGAGAAAATACATCAAAGCCAGGAAGACAGCCCTGAGTTCCAGGCAGTTTATGTGCCAAGAAAGGAACTCTCCTGTCCATTCCCCGCTCGCCGGTCTGCCTACGAAGACCGCGCCCCAGCCTGTCATTGATGTGTCCGTCGTGATCATATGGCGATGGTGGATCGCACCCATTCTCACTCCGCTCTGGAGAAAAGTGGGGTCCCGCCATTGTAAAAGGGGTCGAGAACAACTGCGCGACACCCTGATAAGGCAAGTGGCTGGTACAGTGGGGTGTAACCTCAGCTCCTTCATCCACCAAAGGAACGGCCTCATGTGAAGCAACCCTAGGGGCAACACAGGGGAGGCCGCTGCCATGAGGCCTAACAGCCTGCGGCAGGTACCTACAGAGACATGACGGCCTAGCTTGAAGCGGGCCAGACATGCTATAAAATTGGATATCCGGGCAGGAGCCAAACGGGCCTGCATCTGAATGGAATCCAAACGAACCCCCAGAAACACGGTTCGCTGAGATGGGAGGAGCACACTCTTCTTGGCGTTCATTCTGAGGCCAAGAGAATGGATGTGGCGGAGAACGATATCCCTGTGACGACTTACTAGCTCCCTGGAGTGAGTCAGAATGAGCCAGTTGTCCAGATAATTCAGCACACGAATGCCCTGTAGCCTTATAAGGGGCCAGTGCAGCATCCATGCATTTTGTGAACGTTCTCGGCCCCAAGGCCAGGCCGAAGGGCAGGACCTTGTATTGGTAAGCCTTCCCTCCAAAGGCAAACCGAAGGAACCTCCTGTGTCGCTGAATGACCTGGATGTGAAAATACGCATCCTTTAGGTCGATAGTGACAAACCAGTCCCCTCCTTGAATCTGAGACATGATGGTTTTTGTCGTCAGCATCTTGAACCTCCCTTTGTAAAGGGAAAAATTCAGACGCCACAGATCCAGAATGGGCCTCAGGCCGCCGTCTCTCTTTGGAACAAGGAATTAGTGGCTGAAGAACCCTCGTTCGATGTCCGACTGAGGTATTTCCTCTATCGCTCCTTTCTGTAGGAGGGAGGAAAGTTCTTGTTGTAGAACAGAAGCCTTGGAGGCGCTGTTTACTACTGTCAGCTGAACCCCGTCGAAGCGGGGGGGATTTCTCCCAAACTGAAGCGTGTAGCCGAACCAAATTGTGCGGAGAACCCAAAGCGATAACCCCGGTAGACGCTCCCATTCGTGAATGAAATACGATTGAGGAAGCAGAGTGTTGTGCAAGGGAAGACACACCTGAGATGGGGTGTCGAGAAGGCCTGGAAGCAGAGACACCCTCCACCATGAAGGAAAGCCCTCGGCGTCCTTGTTTGGGTTGATGGAGAGTGAAATGCTGGACTGACAGGTGGCCGGCACGGGGTCCGTACGCTGCAGGAGGGAACCGACTGTGTCCCCTAACACGTGGCCCGCTGGCGGCAAAAAGACGGACTGTAGAGGGGGAAAAACGAACGCGTCCCCCAACTGCCAGACCGAGGAAAAATGAGGGTGAACTCGTTCTGCACACCAAGCCTCAGGGGGTGGTTGTGACAGATTTGAGCGAGGAGAGCGTGTTTAAGGCGGGCAGATACGCTTTAGGTCTGGCCTCGCCTCGTGGTGGTGAAGCGGCTCTCCTCATTCCGACCCGAAGGTCAGGAACGACTCGGAGGAGCCGAAGCGGCAGGCCTGTTGGGCCGCTTCAGGTCAACCCGTCTGCATGGTCGCTGGCGAGGGAAGGACCGGCCACGGGCTCCCCAAACCGTAGTTGGGGGAGGGTGCGTAGCCTGGGCGCCACTCCCGCCAGAAGGCTCCTTTCTGGGAAGCGATTGCTCCCTAGACAAAGAGGAGGAGGGAGTGGAATAATCCCTCGACCTCCTAGGCATGAACTGCTTAAGAGCAGCCGATTGCGTCTTGACGGAGCGGAACTTGTTCACTACTGAGCTAACCGCCTCCCCGAATAACCCAGACTGTGAGATGAGTGCGTCCAGCAAGAACACCTTTTCCTTCTCACGAATCTCGGTTAAATTGAGCCACAAACGGCGTCCTGCGGCCACTGAACCCGCCATAGAGCGCCCCACGGCACGTGCGGTATGCTTAGTGGATCTGAGAGCCAAGTCAGTGGCTCTGCGCAGCTTCTTCACAGCCTCTGGAGTCAGACCAGTCCCCTCATCCATCTCCTTAAGGACGTCCGCCTGGTAGGCCTGAAGGATGGCCATCGTGTGGAGGGCCATACCTGCCTGATCGGCCGCGATGTAGGACTTCCCGATAAGGGTGGAAGCGGTCCTACACGGCTTGGACGGAAGGAGGGGGCAGGACTTCCAGGAAGGCGCCAAAGAGGGTGAAAGGTGGGAGGCCAAAGTGTCCTCGACCACCGGCATGGCGGTGTAACCCTGCTCCACAGAACCCACAAGGTTGGTGAAGTCAGCGGCCGCCGCGTTAGTAAGGTGGGAGGAAAAAGGCTGCTTCCAGGATCTGGAGATCTCTTGATGCAGATCACCGAAAAATGGCAGCTTCCTCCGTCCAGGTTTGGAATTTGAGCCGCTAAGGAACCGCTCATCGAGTTTCGAAGCCCGAGACTCGCGGGGCTCATCGGGCCAATCCAGCGCGAGCTTCTCAGTGGCGCGCGAAAGCACGTCCATGAGCTCAGAGTAAGCCGCTGAAGGTCGCGCCTCCTGGCCGCTAGGCGGGAGCGCATCCGCTAAAGCAGGCCCGAAATCCTCGGAGTCGGAGGCTGCTGTTTGCAGTATATCATCTAGTCCGAAGGAAACGGTGTCACGTGCCCTCGGGCTAGGAAAAAGATAATCATGCGCGAATTCAACGGGTGAATTCACCCGCACACGCTCGGGTGAGGGAGGGAGAGAAAAGGCTAGGGCTGCCTGCTCACTCTCCATCTCCTCGAGCTCAACATCCAAACCCCAGGTCGCGGACTCACGAGAAGCCGCGGAGGCCTCTGGGGCGCGACGGGGAAAGATGAATGACTCCTTCTCACACGCCTCAAGCCGAGAGCGGAGGGTTATGAGACCGAGATTCTCACAAAATTTAAATTTTGAGATCCCATAAACTGCTTACTGTGTGGGTCATCGCGAGCGATGAATCGCGCACACGGCGGTTGACAGCGGCGATACTCCATGGCACTTCACCGCAAGGAGAACAAAGTTCCACTGTAGGAGGTCGCCGAAGAGCAAATGGATAAATCGCGTTCGAATATGGTATTTGGGCCAGAAAAATCGCAACAACGAAGGGCAGTATGATCGCTTCGTAAAGGCAGAGAAATCTGAGGAGTAGATGGCGAGTTCGCCGGTATAGGCTGACGACGTGAGTGCGTCAGGGATGGCGTCGCGCCATCAGCCAATGAATTGGCGTGATTCTATAGGGTTTCAGACATCGGTCACGCAGAAGGCGTTCCCAAAGCGTGAAGCACGCAGCGTAAGTGAACCTATGAAAGAGAACCGTAGCTGTGCACTAAAAACCAACCAGAATACCCAAATTACACAGAAACCAATCAGAACACCCTGACAACTACACAGCAGCGTTTTAAAAACACTCCGAACATTCTAGCAACACACAAAAACCCAAGTAACTGCATAGCCATGCATTAACAAAACACTCTAACAACTGCATAGCAATGTGCTAAAAATCACCCAAGAACACACCGGCAAACATCTACCTCTGTAGCAACTAACCTTAATAACAAACCCTAATGTAAACATCTTTTCTCCATCATGTGAATCTGACTGCCTTTGAAAAAAGGGGTAAAAATATATCTGACATACTTACAGTCTTATTATTGAAAGGGTCATGAGGCTCTTCTTGCTGTGCTCATCACAAAGAGGAACCTCTCTGATTTCATATTCTTTAAATATGCTGTCGGATCAGAGAACAGGACGCTTCATTTCAGGAGAGGTTGTGACTAAACCTGAAATGATGATTCACTGATTAAAGTTGTGCTTGCCAGTAAGATGAAAACAACAGTTTTAGATATCATATGTGAAAAAAAACATGTATGCTGTTTGTCACAATGCATTAAGGCAGTAGTAAATAACAACCAATGCATACGGGATTCGGTCTTGCACCAGCAGTCTGTTTTTACTGCATTCTTCTGACATCTCTGCAGCATCTGCCAGCAGGTCCAATCAAACTTACCTCCATCAGCAAGCAAAGATCTTGGTAGAAGATCTACATGTGAGGCCCCTGCTGGTAATGGAGGAAAGTCCCCAAAGATTAGAGGTGAAGAGCTGAGGTAACATCACCTCAAGGCAAGGGCTTCGCTAGTGAGGGGGAGGGAGGGTGACAGAGTGCAAAGGGCCCAGAGGTCTGGGGCCCGGGCTGTTTATAATTACATACAGTGCATGCGAAACCGAATAAAGCAAATACTTCAAAGGCGCGAAGCATGTTCCCCGATGCATCCGCCAGCCGCGCGTGTCAAAGCAGAGCGGATCAGTCACCCACACAGCACGCACTTCTGCCACGATTTATAAGAGATAAACAGCGCAAGTCTCGATCCATTCAGATGTGACACAGAATTGTTATATAGTCGTGTGATATGAGAACATTAAAGAAAACAGCCAAGGCAATGAGGTATATTGGAAGATCCCAATAGGCTTGTCAATTCAGCACCATAATTTAACTTGAAGTTACTGTATAAATGTATAAATAGCCTGTGTTGGCAGAAATGTATTTATTAAATGTTTTACTGTTATTACATATTGGGCAATATTTTTATTTTATAGCAGGTGTTTTGTAGTTTCCTCATGTTTATTTTTACTTATTATTTATTTTAAAAACCATATAACCATGGTAATGAGGACCATGGTTTTACTTCTTGTGACCACCATCCTACTAGTCAGCTAAACTCTGGATACTTCTTTCTTTTTAGATGTTTAGTTCTAATACATTTTTATTTAAGTACTGATGAAACATACTGATGAAAAAATGTATAGCCTGAATGCACTGTAAGTCGCTTTGGATAAAAGCGTCTGCTAAATGTATAAATGTAGATGTAAAGTAAAATGTTAATTCAGTAAGGCCCTGATTAAAGATAAATATCAGTGTCTTATATAAATTAGGTGTTTTTACAAATAATAAAGTTCTTAAAGGGAGATTCACCCAAAAACTGTAATTGAACGTTCTTCCAAACCTGTATGGATTTCTTTCTTCTTGAACATAATTTGAGAAATTCAAGAAATGTGTGTCCATATAGAAATCAAGAGTGCTAAAAATGGTTTGGTAACATTCTACAAAATCTTCTTTTGTGTTCAACATAAGAAAGTTGTTTGGGACGACATTAGGGTGAGGAAATGACAGAATTTAATAGCAGTAACTTTCCAACAGTCTAGTTCAAAATCAAACTTTACTGTCAAGTGCTTTTCTGTGTGATGAAAATACATTATTAAGTTTGTTATATTTGTCGTGAATTCAGTCATATCTATCAGTATTCGTTCCTGTCCTTCCTGTCCATTTATTTACTCCAATTGAAGGCCCTATGACCCATTAAAACATTCAAGGGGAATTTGAGGGCCAGATGGGCTTGATTTGGTGAACGTGATTTTGTGGGAGCCCCATAGCAAATTCAGTGCACAGGGCCCAGAATTCCTTGCGACGGCCGTGCCTCAAGGATAAAAGGGCAAACATGATAAATCATTTCAGGAGGCACTCATTCCCTTCACCAGACAAGCCCTGTCCCAGTGCACAGAGCCATACAGGTCACAGTATATTATATAGGAGATCACAGATCTGATGAATTATGAATTAGCCGTATTCTGTGTTATGAATGTTAATGGATTCTTCCTGTAGATGCGTTTTTCCTGCTGGTTTCAACCCCATTAGCTTTAGATCTTCAAGGACACAATTACTTATTGATAAGGTTGGTACCTGGATGGATAGTGATAATAAATCAGTAGTAGTTTTGTTTAAAAATGCAAATGTGAGAAATATTGATGAGTTTAAGAAACGCATGAAATAAGAAATACGTTCAAGAAATACTTCATATCATTGTAAAAAGTTGTTGTGCTGCTTAATATTTTTGTGAAAACTGATACATTACATTTTTCATGATTCTTTGATAAATATAAAGTTTGAAAGGATTATAAAAATGGTTTATAAAATGTTTATAACAGTATAATTGACTGATGATGACAGAACATCGTCACATGAAAATACAAAGCATAAAAATAAACATTGTCTAGACAGTGCACACTTTTTAACAATTGAACACCTTTATCTCTGGAACTAAGATGTGCTTTCAGATATTAACAAGGGATGATTTCAGCAGTCAAGCACTTAACATCTGTATATGATGTATGCTCACTGACTGCAGGCCAAAGGCACACCCTCTCTTTATGTGTACCCGCTGACCTGTTTTGTTTTACAGGAAACTCTTATCTCAACTTTACGCTATATAACTTTCGCTGGCAAGATTAGCCGAGCGCTAAAAAGAACTGCTTCAGTTGCGCTTTGTCTGTCTTTCATTTGCTCTATACTTGTTTTAATGTTGTTCTAACTTATGCCAAAATATCCATTAGGAATGTTATACAGGCCACACAATGTTTGCTATCCCACACACACTTCACAACAGAGGAATGGAGGCGTGTGGAGTGAGGTCTAATCAAACTATACACTTTTATTTAGCATATCCTCATTCATCCATCAATTTATAAAACTCTTGGCTTGATTTAACAATAATTCGTCATAATATTCAGTCAATAACTGACTCTTTTTTCTGTGGAACATAATAGAAAAACATGTAAGAAAAATGTTTTCAGTTAATTTATTCATGACTCATACTGCAATCAATACAATAAAGTTTGTATACAGCATTAACCATAATTGCCAATGCTACCATTGATAAAACATACTGTTGATAATCAAAAAGTGTCAAATAATGCACACACAAATAAAATAAAATAAAATAAAACTCAAATAAATGAAACAAATAATATATATATATATATTTACTACACTAGTTTAAATGTTTTTAAGGCTATATAAATAGGCTACTGATTTCTTTTCCAAAGAGGGCTTTGAACGTCTCCTGACAGCTTCAGAAAATGTGAATAATTCTGACAAGCGCTTCCAAATCATGCATAACATTAATTGAGTGTTTTCGGTCCACTGCATCATCAGTGCAAATAAATCATCTGCCATCCCCTACAACCCTTACAAAAAAGATTTGGAGAGTTTTAGTATTCTTTAGGATGACAGCTCACAAACCTCTCAAGTCTGCAGAGATTGATTCTTAAGCAAAAGAACTGAAGCATTACTAAAAGTATAATTTAGCTCTCAAGGGGATGAATAAATATGAAAAAATCACCATTGTTTAGTAAAGCTTAGTTGCATTCTTGAATATTTCCAGCTTTTAGATTCAATTGAAACTATATGATTTCCGTCTTTCTGTAATGCTGAGTTGTTGGGCGTTGTTCTCGATTGCGAGCGAGAATTTTCCTTTGCAGCTTTGCTTCATGATCGCCCATGCAGACAGCAACAAAAAGAAAAGCCCCTCCAACGACTAACAGAAGTCCAGCAAACCAGGCAGAAAACATGGCCTCTCCATACTCCCATCCTGGCATCACATCCGGAAGATTCTCATCCCAGAACTTCACTACCATTATGTATGCCATTAACGAAACCGGGGCAAGGGTCGTGATCCCTGACACAATAAACACTCCACCGAGGATGAGCAGCGTCCTCTTCATCCTCTCTCGCCCGGAGCCAATCTCAACACCTTGGAGTCCGAAAAAAGCAGCCGCCAGCCCGAGCAATCCTGTCGCGATGGAAATGCACATGAGAACCCGGGAAACTAAAGTGTCTAGTGGAAGGGCTAAAAAAGACTCGAAGGCTTTGCAGTGAACGCCAACTTCCTCTGTGTAGATACACATGTGCCAGAGACCCTCGTACCAGTTCTCCATCTCATTCAGGTCAGAGTTCATCGTCTTCCAAAGTGGCAGGAAGGTTGTAATAAGGGTTGTGATTAAACCTCCAAAGGACACAAAGAGTGAAGCTCTCTGGACAGACTTAGTGGTGAACAGCACCATGTTAACACTCATCTGTTCTCTTGCTTTGTCGGTCTGTCCATCTGAGATTGTCTGGTGTGTCTGGACTGGCTCCTCCTTTGCTTTAATGAAAACCCACCTGTTCTTGCCGGATAATCCTGCAGCCCTTCACAATGGCAGGACTGTTTTTCAAACCGATGAATATCTTTACGGAGGACAATAACTGCTTTTTAAAGAGGAAATACGATATGTCCAGTTTGAAGTCTGTGCAGGAAGCCTGAACAGACTTTGAGGGAGAAGAAAAGGAGGAATTAAAAAGAGCTTCTGGTGAAATATGTTAAAAAAGCCCTTTTCCTTTCTAATTGTAGCTGATGATAACTCATAAGTGATACTAAAGAGTTTCCGGATGCTGTAACTCAGGATGTATCGGGGGAACAGCTGACTGAATGATAGTTTGCTATGAGAACACTATGTACCACAGGTTTTATTTTTTCGCTGAAGCTGCTCTGATATTCAGATCAGTGGTTGGAAATCTGACACTGAGCTCATCCATACCTCACCATTTGTCCTTGAACACCGAATGTGGATATCTTCCCCTTTATGTATAATAGGCTAGATTTAACATTTTAACCTAAGTAACTCATTCCATACATTACCATTTCAATTTGGGGTCAGTATTAATTATTTTAAGAATTAACACTCTTATTCAGCAAGGATGAATCAAATTCAACATTGATAATAAGAAAAGTTTCTGGAGTAACAAATCAGCATAATAGATGTGCATTTACAAAATTTATCCTCAACTTTGTTCTCTTAAAAGAAAGGCCAAACTTCATGATGGAAATAATTCACAAACAATCTGCCAAAAGAAAAGCTTACCTGCACTAATATGCCATTATTCATTTTCCAAAAGAAGACTTCACTATAAAGGCTTATCTTCCCCATCTGATGTAACCAGATCCACACACTGAAATTAAAGTCATTTGGCTGCTTAAAGGTCAAGTTGATCTGTGCTTTGAACATCATAGATAAGTTACCCTTTTGTGCTGAGCCACAAACAGATTTGGTGTAGTCCATTAAAGGAACAGTTCATCCAAAAAGGAAAATCTGCTTAAAGTTTTATCCACACAACTCCAGTCCATCAATTGATGACTTCTAATAAACAAATAGATCAAGACTTTTTTATTTTAAATTGTTTCCAGCTAAAATAGGAGTCCTCTAATATCGCTTTCTCCAGTGAAAAAGTGTTCTTGTCTGAATCGGGAGAGAGGAGCGCACTGATCAAGCACCGTTTAGTTAAAAACAGTCCAAAACAATTGTGCTGGTGGATTTTTATGTGAGAGGACAACAGAGAACGGATTTTTTCCACTGAAGCAACCATTTAAGATTAAAATGTCTTGAATTTGTTTATTTAAACACTTTTAACAAGGCATTAATTAATAGACTGGAGTGGTGTGGATTATTGTTTTTATCAGCTGTTTGGACTCTCATTCTGACGGCACCCATTCACTGCAGAGGATCCACTGGGGAGCAAGTGATATAATGCTGCATTTCTCCAAATCTAACCCTATTTGACAGCCTGAATTGAACAAACTTTCATTTTGGGTGAACTAGTCCTTTAATTTAACCCTAACCTTTTGATGAAAAACAAACAGTAAGACTAGTTAGTGTGCAAGGGCCTCTTCAGTCATCTCTAAAATGATGTTAATGTTCTGAGACATGTCCAATCACTAACAATGGCAGATAATAATAAAGTCTGATCTTTGAGGCTGTGTGGCCTGAGAGATGCCCAGGTGCGGTTGCAGCTCCTGGCATCATGTGAGCTTCTCTGAAAAGAATGATCCCCTTTGTGCTGCAATCCAAAACCTTTCATTTCTCTCTCATCAGCCCTGTCTCAGGCTCCGCGTTTATGGTGTTCTGTTGAAAAAGACAGCAGCATTTCACATAATAATGTTTATATTTTGTTCCAAATTGTTTGAGGACAATAATGATTTTGACTTTCTAGTGAAGTATTACACTTACCATTTGCATATTTTCATTAAAATTGCTGTATATGATTTTAGCCATTTAGCTTCAACCACATGAACTCTTCTTCAAAACCTTACACTTTTCTTACTGGATAAAAGGCACAAGTTGTTTAAAGAGCACTGGACTTCAGTGATATGTCAGGTAGTAGAGAAAGTTTATACAGGGTTTTTGAAAACAGTCACATTTAGCACCTTTTAATAGCATGTTAATGTAGTCTTATTAACCATTTTGCACAAAGGATGAATGAACGGATACTTACAAATCTGTTTCTAGCCATCCATCATTCACGGTAACTCCCCTCAAGTGATCTCATCTACATTCTCCCTCTTGTCGTTTACATAATATATATATGCATAAGATAAACCACAAAACATTGTCTGCTGATGTTGCACACTTTATTAAGGCATATTGCCCACAGGGCCGACAGGACACTCTGTTCATCTCAATGATTACAGTAAAGCATACACAAGTCTTAACATTGACTGTTGTGATGATACGCTTATATAATTATATTATGCCATAACTGCATAATAATGAGCACTGACATAATTCAGGATAATAAAAGCATCACAGGATCACTACAAGGTTCAGGAGAAAGTACTACCATATTCATAAAGTGCAGTAGATCAATTCTAGGTCATATTTCATCATAAATGAAAAAAAAGATATATTTTGCTTAAAGAATATATTCATAATAAAAAATTAATTCTCATTACTGTAATGCAAAAAATAATATTTTAATTTTTTAAAATTGTATACATTCATATTGGTAATATATATATATATATATACACACATGTACTGTACTTGTTGCTGCACCGCTGTTTATTAAATTGACAAGAATCTAATGAAATCAATCACTGAAGAATATCAAAAGAATTATTAAAAGTAAAACATCTGGACTCACAGTAATTTAGAGGGAAATTGTTCATAACTATACTAAAAAAAAAGGCACAAAAAAAATGGGATCAATTTCTTTAAGCAATATATATATATATATTTTTTATGAAAAATGACCTGGACATTTTTCTGTGAGATTAACCCTAATAGGAGTGTTTTTCCAAGCCTCCTTTATGTGGGATACATAATTATATGACTAATTAAACAACATTGTTGGCTGGCGACTGATTTGATGTGCACTACAAAACAAGGAATCTGTCCAAAATATATACGCACATTAAAATAATGTAAACATGAGTCTAACTTTTAGCAATTTTATGATCATCCAGCATGTCTCTCACACACAATTTGGTAAATAAAATCTAGGGGACCGTGGAGCAGCAAACAGGACCCGATCTCATTGAGGAGGGGTGTGAGGCTGGGAGGAGGTGCTGGATGAAAGGGAAGGAAATGGAGCGGAAGCGTAAATGAACAAGTCCATAAGGGATGGGATGTGAAACGGGAGGAGAAACTATATATCAGAGCTCATCTCAGTGCACTGTTTGTCTGATATGTGGGATGCCAGCGAGTCAATGATGTCCAACAGCAGCGGTTGGCTGAGCGATCGCAGGTTGGGGAGCTTGGACACCTTCAGGGAAGGAAGGAGAACCAAAGAAATAAATGGTAAACAACACAGGCCATGCAAGAGACCGCAAATAAACAGCCAAAAGGAAACAGATAAGCTAACAGGACCAAATAGAACAGAATATCAAATATGTTTTGGGAATTATGCTCACAAAAGGCACTCACTGGCATTTAAAAATACTAGAATTGTTTGGTGTAACCAAAAGTGGGTCAATTTTCACCTACTGAAGTGAATTTAATCTATTGAATAAGCCTAGATGCATATCAAACACACAAGTCTTTGATAATAAAAAGCCTTTAGTTGTTACAGATCTCTCTGTATTAAAAATGACTGCAGTATTGTACACATTTAATAGCTTGTAGAGGTTATCCATGTCACACTGAATGTCTTGGTGACGTGTTTTTAGCCGTGGCGAGGCAGCCAGCACACGCTCAGAGCTGTGGTCAATAGCACACCCACCTTGGTGAACTGATGGACTATAATATTCAGGCAGTGTTTCTTCATATCCAGAGCTTGAGTCTTATCAGCCGCTTCCAAGATCTAAGGGTGAAGAAAGGATGATAGCATGTGACTGCTGTTCTTGATTATCAAATGGTATGATATTGTTGAGTTTGATAGGATTTAATGCTTTTGAAAGAAGTCTCTTATGCTAACCAAGGTTGCATTTTTTTCAAAAATACAGTGAAAAGTTATTTTGTGAAATATGGTTGCAATTTAAAATGGTTGTTTTACATTTTAATGTATAATAAAATGTAATTCATTGATGGCAAAGCTGAATTTTCAGCATCATTATTCCAGTCTTCAGTGTCACGATTCTTCAGAAATCATTATAATATGATGATTTGCTGCTCAAGAAACATTTCTTATTAATGTTGAAAACTGTTGTGCTGCTTAATATTTTCCCTGATACAGGATTCTTTGATGAACAAAGTAAAAAAACAGCATTTAATAGATGGATATAATCCATAATATCTCTTCCATCAGTAAAATAAAATAAATAAATCCATCTCCTGTTGTCCATCTCCAAATTCCACCAACATATTTGAATTGTTTAGGACAGTTTATACTTGTTAACAACACATATCTGTGCATATTTCGCTCCTGATTCAGATCAAATGACGTTTCTCACCGGAGAAAGCAGTTAAACAGTTAAATATCTGCAATGGTGGATTTGTTTCTTACAATCATGCATATTTTGGCTTCACAAGACATTAATTGATGGACTGGAGTTTTGTGATGATTTTTTTTCAGCTGCTTGGACTCATTCTGACGGCACCCATTCACTGCAGAGGATGAGCAAGAGATGTAAAGTGAGCAAGTACCTGTAAGACATTTTCTACGGTAACGTTCATTTCCAGATTTTGCTTGCAGTAGGCCTGAAGCCTGTTGTTGGAGAAACCGTAGTAATAAGGTGCTGCAAACAGGTATCTGTGCTCTAGTTAAGGACAAACAAATAATTATAATTTGCTCAGGTCACTTCAATTTAAAACTATAGATTTATTCTATCTGTTTATTTATCCCCTGAGCAACAATAGCTGATTATAAAGTAACAGCAAACCTCTTCTTAACAGCTACACTATTTAAGGCACTGATCATGTCTCTTGCATGTGGGATGAATTTTGTCCAAATATTTGATGTGTCACATATTACTTCAAATATGTAATCATAATAATAACAACAATAATAAAATGGGGTCAAAAACAATGCATTGTGCAAAAATAAAGATTGCATAAAATACTATAAAATGGAGCACATGAAGCAGTAAAAAGGATACAGCGAGTCCTCTGGAGGCATGTTGACGTCCCCATAATAAATGTAGCGCAGCATGGACTCAAAGGCCTGTGTACTAGGAACCATCTCACCTATTGAAATGTTCACCTGGCCGTCCTCCGGCATGAAGGAGCGGAACATGGCCTCAAAATAACTGTCAAAGAATCGAGGCAGCAATCAACTGGTACATTATTAAAATTCACAAAGTTAAAACGCAAATAAAATAAAAACTTTTACTAAATATTTCAGTAAGCTGCCATGGAAAAATTTCTGATTTTCATTAATTATTTCATGAAAATAACTAATATAAAAACTGAAGGGGGAAAAAACGGCCAAAATCAGACAACAAAATCAAAAAAAAACAAAAAAATCTACACCAATTCAAAATATACTATAATACTATACCATGATTTACCTTAAGACTTAAAAATTGTAGGAACAATTTTTTTTTAATAAATATATATAAAAACATAAATTGTCTTAAATGTACATGTGAAGTAGGTCCATTAAAACATAATCTCATCTTCTTTAACACTTTAAATCTAAAGGTCTGTTACAGGCCCGAGTTACTGTTGTACACTACCTGGAGCGAGCAGCAAGTATGGCCTTATGTGCAGGGCGCGGATGACCATCTAGCAAAAGGATGATGTCACAGAACTCATGGCCCGCCCCCTCCAGATAAGCCTTCATGTCCTGCACCAGAGACGTGCCTGAAACAAAAAAAAATTGGGAGCCATAATCCCTTATTTTGGATCTGTCCTGAAAGCTTGAGTGCTTACAGTGAAAGGACAACGAGAAATGTGTTGAATATTACCTATATCCACCGGCTGATCCGAATAGACTCGGAGAGGAGGCTGCTGTTTGCGCCTCACTATCTCCACGATCAGCGGAGTGGACAGGTGCTCAAACTCTTTGGTCATGATCACCTGGTTAAAGTGACTCTCCTTCACCACAAAGTTCAGACAGTGTTCCTGGGGTGGAAATAAACAGATACAGAAGAGAATCTGACTTTCTGACAAGGACGTTTTCTGTGATCAGGTGTGTGTTACTTCAGCTTTACCTTGAGCTGGTCCAGCTGAAGTTTGTTTGCGTTTTCACACACACTCAGGACATTCTGCAGATCGACCGATGCCTCGATGTACTGCACACAGAGCTGCTCCAGTCTGGACAGTTTAAAACTCAGAGCGAGTTTATAAACGTCCATGATCAACAGCACATCCTGGACATGACCTGTTGAGAGACATGACGAATTCAAATAGTGCCCTGAGACACTCTCTGTGCCTTTTATTAAGCAACTCTACAGAAGACTTATGGAAGCCCGTTCCTGTCACAGACTAAAAAAAAAAAAAAAAAAAGGAATTGAACACATTTCTCTCACAATTGTTAGTTTATATCTCATGAATCAGACTGTACTTCTCATAATTGCTAGCTTATATCTTGCAGTTTTGTATTTTGCAACTCTGAAGCGTCAAACTTGTGAAATATAAACACATAAAAGTCAGAATTGTGAGATAAGATGTTTTTTGTTGCAGAAAGAAGCTTCCATAAGTCTGTAGATAAACAGGTGTTCAGTGTGACTTACCTCTACGTGGGTACTGTATCTTATCTGTGTACAGGAACTGCATTAAAACCTCAAATGGCTGTGCTTCTGCTTCTCTGATTGATACTTCTAATAAAGGAGGAACTCTTGAGGTCCTTCCAGAGCTGTCCTTCTGACCGCCGGAGCCAGGCTCCTCACTCTCCTCATTGCATTCCAGTTTACTCTTCTACAAAAAAGAGGTTTACATTCTGATTAGCCAAAAAGAAACAGTTTTGGCCAGGAATTTGCATTTCTTATGAGAATGCACATAAAATGAAAGAATATCTATCATTTAAAAATTAAACAATGCAAATCATAATAGTGCAAGTTAAACATGTAAAAGAGCTAATATATATTTAATAAACATTTAGTCATATTTATGAAAATAAATAATGACACAAACCACACATTTTGACATTAGGGTAAAGGTGTACATAATTTATGCATTTGATTACATTAGAGCACCTTTAAATGCATGTATACCTACACTCAAAAATAGAAATGAAAATGAAATGGACCTGTTTCTGTCGATCTCTTGCCTGTAGAATCTTCTTACGGAGCCACTTACAGCGAGCGGTTACAATGACAATATGACCCAGGACCTTCTCCTCCCTCTGTAAACAGAAACGGTTTAGAAAAGGCGATTTATTACGAAAACTAAAATGTAGCCAATTATTCAGAATGACAGTGTATCAGATTTTTTTTCAGGATATACTAACCTCCCCAAAATAAACTCTACATCACAGAACTGGCGGTTTTCCCACAGTTTGCCATAGTCCTCATGAAGTGTGCACTTTGGATAACAAGAAAACTAGGACAAAAGAGCAGTTAGAATAATACAGTATGTTCAGTTGCATTAGATGATGCAGATGTTATTTCTGGAGGACAAGCCCTCACCTGAAACCTGTACATTTCTCCACTGCGCACATTATTGTCCACAGTCCCCCCAAAGATGTACATGGCATCATGGATAACAGCCGCGGCATGGAACAGCCTCCCACTTGGCATCTGAGAGAAATTAGAAGGACGGTTGATAATTATAGATTCCACACCACAAACCAAAAGGGAAACACTTTTTCCCCAAACTACAGGGAAACTTAATTCATTCAAAATTAAAACATCCACAATTGGGTCATGTATGCCTATGATGTTATGAATTTATGGGTACTGCCAAAGCTATAACTGTTCAGATGTATTTCATATAAAACAAATTTCAATGAATGAATTGAACTGCTTGTGTTTTATATGGTTACAAACAAAATACACTAACTTTCAAAAGTTTGTGGTCTGTAATAATTTTTAAATGTTCTTGGAAGTTGCAGAGGCTGCATTTATTTAATAATAAAACAATAATGCTGTCAAATGATCCATTGCTATTAATCCCATCCAAAATAAGTTTTGGTCACATATGTGTGTGTGTACTGTGCATATATATATATATATATAAATGTATACATAAATACATACACACAGATGCATGTATATATTTCAGAAAAATATTGTATATATTAAATATATTTATTTATAATATAAATTATATGAATATAAATATATACATGTAAATATTGTCAAAATTGATACTGTATGTGTTTTATATACACATAATAAATATAAAAGTTTGACAGCACTATAAAAATATTGTTAAAATAAATGATTAAATTGATAAGAACTGTTTTCAATTTGAATATGTGGTTTATTCCTGTGATACAAAGTTGAATTTTCAGCATCATTACTCCAGTCTTCAGTGTCACATGATCCTTCAGAAATCATTGTAATATGCTGATTTGCTGTTCAAGAAACATTTCTTATTATTATCAATGTTGAAAACAGCAAATTAATATTCTATAATACAACAGCGATGTATTCTTTTCAGCATTCTTTGATGAACAGAATTTTTTCTTTTAATAATAATGAAATAATATTTGAACATAAATGCCTTTAATGCCTTATCAATTTAATCCATAGGCTAATTGCTGAATAAAAGTAGTCCATTAAAAAACTCTTACTGACCTCCAACTTTTGAAACGTGACAATTGAATGAATAGGTTTGTTGTAATTATGTTAGCCGGTGTCAAACTCCTCCGTATTCTGTCATACCTCGCTGTCTGTGCTGGGCTGAATGACCTCCCATGTCTGAGAGTCCACAT
The DNA here is from genome assembly GCA_027564155.1 of Gymnocypris eckloni scoliostomus. Taxonomy (NCBI): domain Eukaryota; kingdom Metazoa; phylum Chordata; class Actinopteri; order Cypriniformes; family Cyprinidae; genus Gymnocypris; species Gymnocypris eckloni. The sequence goes on from CM050414.1 coordinate 30,679,845, forward strand.
CATAAGAGTGCAGTTCATTGGGTAGAGTGTTGTCTGCCGCCCCTCCAAACACATACAGTTGACGGTCAAACGCCACCATGGTGTGTCCGTAGCGTCTCTGAGGGGGCGGAGGCGAGCCACGCAGTAAGTGCTCAGTGGGAATACGGGTCCATCTGAAGAAAAAAACACATTGCTAATTAATTTTAACAAATGCATCGTTCCTCTATATGTAACATGAAACTGAATTGAGCTGAATAATGACACTACGGTCTTCTGTAGAGCTGCTTTATAGGTAAAACTGACATTAGTTCATGATTGATGAACTCAATCCACAATGACTTTATTTTTTATGTTTATTACTGTGAAGCTGCTTTGAAACAATCTGTATTTTATAAAGTGCTATCAAAATAAATCTGACTTGACATCAAAATCGGTGTGCATATTACACATAAAATGATATTTATCAATGTGTCTCTCCCATGCTCACATGTGGCCTTTGAATTCAAACTGAAAGAGGTTGTTGGTGATCTTGGCTCCACTTTGGCCGGAGAAGACAAACATCTTATCCTGACATACAGCTACTGGGAAGTTACAACAGGAAGGTGGGATTTCACCGCTTTGTTCAATCTAAAGGAAACAAAAGAAAGCGGTACATCAGAAACAATCCAACATGGTATATGTTCACTGGCATTATATGCTGGCTGTTTTCACGCACTGCAGCCACACAACTGTTCCAACACCTTATAAAAGTGATTTTGGCATAGTAGGTCCCCTTTAAGGTGAACACAAAGCCTTAAGTAACGTTTAAAATCAAATAACAGCCCTGCATCGTGAAAAAATAAAAATTATTTGCACAAAAAGGCTTAATATTAACTAATTGGATTATACGGAGTTCAAAAATTCCAATAAAAACGTTCCATCATGGTTAGTTTTAAGAAACGTTCAAATAATGCAATTATGTCAAATAACTTTATAAAATCTGTCCTTTTCTGTTGCTGTTTGGATGCTGACAGTGACACCTACAGATTTAGCAGAAAACATCCGAGTCATGTTAGCATTTCCTTCTGTTACTGCCCATAATTCTATGATTGATATCAGGGTTAGGCATACAATAATGTCTTCAGAATCATTCATGCATGTGAAATTGGTGTAATAATTAGACAATCCTGTTTGTGAATTAAACTTATGTAAACAGTCACCTCTTCCCAGCATGCCTGCTCACGATCCTGAAGACTGATGGTCCACATGTCATTTAACCTGTTGAAAAAAAAAAAAGGCTTCATAGAATTACATTTCAAAAATACCTTAGTCTTATGTTTGTTTTGATTTGCCATTCAAAGCTGTGTAAAGATAGGATTAATACACTTGCCTGGCATTTCCATCATATCCAGCAAAAATCCACAGTTTGTCATTATAAACCGTCGCTCCATGAGCTGATCTGGCAACCAGACTGGAGCATAAAATACAAAAAAGGTAAAAGTATTAAGAACAAAATTGTGTGTCAGACAGGCTATAACACAATTATGAGACTCAATATGATTTACCGTCCCTCCACCTTCCATTCGGTCCACTGCCCGGTGGCGAACTTGTACTCAAATAGATCGTTTTTGTTTTTCAAGTTAGAGTTTGAATAGATGTCTCCAGTGTAGCCACCTAAAATACAAGCAAGAAAACATTACACACACAGGACAGGAAAACACAACATTGAAAGGCACACTGAAAACCTACCGAACACAAACATGCTGCTTCCATACACAACAGCAGAGTGATGGTATCTTGGCGCCGGTGGGGTGCCAGTAGTAAATGCCCTATTTAATGACAAATCAATGTAAGAGGCTACATAAAACATATTTAAGCACATTAACCTTGAGACTCTCATACAACACTCACCGACACCACGAGCAGTCCTTCACGTCAAACCGCAACAAGTCATTTAGCATGTTCTTGCTGAAAGAAATAACCAGTCATATGAGATCCTTCTGTGTTTGCAGGAAAAGTAAGGGAAAACAAATACTCACCCATTGTCTCCTCCAAAGACATAGATGGCATCTCTGTAGGCCACAACAGTGTGTTTGCTACGCCTGCAAGAAACAAAACTCAGCTTCAATGGAGAAGTCCATGGAGAAAAACTGTTGTAATGAACAAATAAACAGTGTACCTTGCACCCACAAACTCATCACATGGTGGCAGCCTCCTCCAGCGGTGGACGGTCTCAAAAGGCCCGAAGTTGAGAGTCAAATACTCAACACTGTCAGAGCAGCTGTGGTCAAAATCAACACTGGGAGCAACTTTGGATTTACAAGACATGGCTCCAGGAAACCATGACATCCAATTCGCATCTAACACGGTTTGGTCCAGCCGAAGGACCGAGTTTAGAACGAAAGAAAATCTAATTTGTTTGCAAGTTGTCTGACTGTTTGAGGTTCATCTGAATCATGTTGCCCAAATGATTATGATTGTTTACAATCTCAACGTTAACGTTACCTTTAGTCTGACTAGCTAACGTTAGCTATAACTGCGTCTGATCATCTGCCACGGTAATCATCTAAAAGCTTAATATAAAACGAACGTGAAATATCAAACTTCAACGGGTCGATAGAAAGAAATAATATTATGAAATACACATAAATAAGATTTGCATCTCTTCCAGCTTTTCTGATCTAAACGTCGAGGGTGGAGACGAGACTACTTGACATGCGCAGACTCTCGGCTTTGAATGGAGGAGAGCACACTAGACGTCATCAACTACATAAAAACACACAAAATGAATTACACGTATTTTATTTATCACAATTTAATTTTATTACCAAAGCGTGGATTTTCATTCTTAGATGTGCGCAAATAAAAATAAGCAAGTAACGACAGAGCAGACGTGACAACGTACGCGTGAGGTTGCATTTTCATTGGTTGAAGTTTTGAGGGGCGGAAGCAAAGCAGGAAGGTGACTGGATCTCGCGGCAGCAACACAAAACGCGCCAAATTTCTATGGAGGCGGCAAAGTGTGAACAACGGACATTTCTATTTTTACAGGAATGTTCTATGTATCAGTGACAACGCGATTTGTATGAAAATATACAAGTAGATATGATATTTTATCATTGTTGGTAGGACATTAGTGATATTCATGCGAGCAGCAAGTCTAATATTAGCGCGCGTTCTTAGTGTGTGAAGACAGGTGACCTGTCGAGTTGTGTACGTTACAGTGAAGCTGTTAACTAACTAGTTCTCCTGTAATTAGTGACTGATTTCAAAGAGAGTCTTGCAGATTCTCGTCAGCTATGGTTTTACAGAACAGTGGGCGATATAAAGCAAACCGAGGTGGTGGCGATCAGGACAACCAGCAGTAAGTGTTCATAATGTTGACATTTCAGCCTATGTAACGTTAGTTTCATGTCAATTTAGTGTAAAAGCAAATTAATCGATGCCTTTAAAATATCTTGGTTATCAAGTAACGTCCATATGTGAAGAGCAGACAGTGTTTGGGTTGTTGACAAATTAACATAAAGATTTAGTATTCATCTGTATGTTTATACGTAACGTATATTATAGCCAGGTAAATGGTAAAAATAGTTTGTCAAGATTTTTAATACCTTTTTTTGCAGTGAGATTGTCTTAATTATTGTATTATTTTAGTATTAGTTAGATATACTATTATTGTGTTTTTTTAGTGCTGTAAATCGATTAATTGCATCCAAAATAAAAGTTTTTGTTTACATAATATATGTGTATATATATACTGTTTATATTTATTATGTATATATAAATACTAGCACATGTATACATGAAAATTATGTTTATATATTTATGTATAATAATAAAATATAAGAATATGAATAAACAGATGTATAACCATAAATATTTTCAAAATATATACTGCGTGTGTGTGTATTTATATATACATAATTAATAAACACAGTACGCATACATTTGATATGTAAACAAAAACTTTTATTTTGGATGTGATTAATTGTTTGGCAACACTAATTTTTATTAACATATTGATGTAACTTTTATTAATATATTTCCAGCTTAATTAAAATTTTGTTGTTGTTTTGGGGGTGGGGGGGGTATGTGAGTCATTTTTATTATTTTTTTATCTATGTAGTTTTAATTCATATTTTATTCGGTTTGTTTTATTTCAGTTAGTAATTTTAGTACTTCAACCTAAACATATTTTAGTTAAAAATAAGTCTCATTCACATTTTTGTAGCAGTTTATTTAACAGTAATTATTTTTGAAGTACAATTTTTTTTGTTACAAATTCATGCAATTTCAGTTAATATGAAGTCATAAAACTGAATGTAACATGATTATGCCAGAATGAAAGAGAATATTTAGCGGTTTTTGCAGTTGTCAAAGTGGCTGTCGAATCTGGTGGCAGTGAATTTTGTGTTGCTTTAAGGGATGATGCATCAGCTTTGTCTGCCGTCAAGCGGCTGGAGCGCAGTCAGTTCACTGATGGGATGGATGAGCGCTTTGGCTTCGAACGGATGAAAGAACCTGGAGAGAAAACAGGATGGCTGATCAACATGCACCCGGTAAGAATCAATATCACACGATCAACACAGGATTTAGATTGGCAGTAAACTTTGCTTTCTGATAATCTAGCCAAATATAATGAAGGGTTTTAAACATTAAACAATGTATTTCTTCTCAGACTGAGATTCTGGATGATGACAAGCGGATGATCAGTGCTGTGGACTATTACTTCATACAGGAGGATGGAAGCAGATTCAAGGTGTCTTATTACATCATTTCCTAAATATGAATATGTATTTATTCCAAACCAAATACTAAAAGTTACTCCATGTTGTAAAATTACAAAGGTTTGGGATCTGGAAGATTTATTATGTTTTTGAAAGAAGTCTTTTATGCTCACCAAGGCTGTGTTTATTTGATCACAAATACACTAAAAGCTGTAATATTGTGAAATTTACTCCAGTCTTCAGTCACAGTGTCAAATGATCCTTCAGAAATCATTCTAATATGCTGATTTGCTGCACAAGAAACATTTTGTATTATTATCAATGTTGAAAACTGTTGTGCTGTTTAATGTTTTTGTGGAAACCATGATTTTGGTTTTCCAGGATCCTTTGATGAATAGAAACGTTAAAAAAAACAACATTTATTTGATACAGAAAGCTTTTGTAACTTTATAAATGCCATTCACATTTTATGTCTTTACGTCACCTTTTGAGTTTTGATCAATTTTATGCGTCATCATTGCTAAATGAAAGTATTAATTAATTAAGTAGTGTATTTTATCCTGAATCTCATTGACACAGAGCAGGATAAAGAATATCTTATGTTGACATAGGTCCTGATGTTGTAAGTTTCAGCTTTTGGTCTCTCACAGATTGCTCTTCCCTATAAGCCGTATTTCTACATAGCCACTAAAAAGGTGAGTTTAAAGCTTTTGCACTGAATCAAAACACTTTGGGTTGGATGGATTGAATGATGATGTATTTTTGTGTTTTCTAAAGAACTGTGAAAGAGAGGTTATCTCCTTCCTGTCGAAGAAGTTCCAGGGAAAAGTGACAAAGCTTGAAGTTGTCCCGAAGGAAGACTTAGATCTGGTGAGTAAAGTTCTGTCATACATTAGGTCAGTGTTTCCAAACCTTTTTTCTGCCACGGCACGGAAATGAAAACATAGACACATAATTAGATGTTAGATTAGGATGCAGCAATCTTATTAAAAAAAGAATAGCTGCCTGAGGTGAAGCTGACTGTATGCCGATAAACTGAAACCCATTCTATGACACTTCCTATGATATTAATCAGATAACTTAAATACATAACATAAACATAACATAACAACTAGTATCTGCACAAAAGGATGCTTATGCCATTGAACTTTAAGTTACACGCGCGAGAGCGAGCTCCCGCCGTTATGTGCTTTCAACAGCGAAAACACGGGCTATGACAGGGTTTACTATAGATTTCACATCCTATAAAGTTCTCATTATAATGCTTATGTCATTGTTTAAGGCAGATCTGTGCTATATTTTCATCTACATCAAGTGATTCCTAAAATCGCCTGCATGTTTTCAATGTCATACGAAGTACACAAACAATTTTAATTGAAGTATACCTACTGTTGAACAAATATGACAAAAAAAACACTGCTCCATTATTATAGATTGAGTATTTTTGAAAAAGAAACATCTAAAAGCAATATGACCGTCTCAAATAACAGTCAACATCGGGCCTTGCATTTGAGCATGAAACTAAACACTGGTAATATGCAGCGCATTTAGCATGTAAATAAATGTTAATATCACAACGCATCCTATATTAGATGAATCAGACATGTATGTGGTTAACCCAGACATCACTACATGACTTCAAATGAGCTTCTCTCTCTTCTCACGTCTATTGAACCGCATGTTGTGGCCAGCTAAACAATCAGAGCTCAGGGTGCCGCCCAAAGTGCTGCTAGAACCAATCAGAATTTTTTTCCCACTATCATCTTTTTCATGATCGGTCGTGGCCGAGTACTCGATCGCTGTTGCACATCCCTATTTTGAATGCTTTTCATTGGTTAAATATTTGTAAAACAGACATAAAGATGACCAATAGCACGGATTTCAAATAATAATAACAAAATATAACAGAGATAAGAAGATTTTAATAATTGTCCACGGCACTCCCTTACATTTGTGTACCGCGACACAGTGGTTGGGAAACACTGCATTAGGTGAACAATTCTGCTGATTTGCTTGCCTGATTGATTTATGTCAATATATGAGCTCAGTATGAACCATAATCTCTTTATCAATGCTCACCTTTAATTGAGTTAATTTATTGATCCTCTCTGTGTTTACTGTATAACCGAGAGATGCCCAAACCAGGGCCAGTTGGCCAAAGTTGACCCATGACAGGGCTTAAAAAACTGCTTGCCCGACGTCCCGGGGCGATTGTGTTTTCCTGTCGGGCTACCAAAATGTATCGCCACTCTGTCAGACGGGCTATCTTAAATACAGGGCTCCCGTAGGTCCCTAAAACTCCTAAAGATGCACCGATTGACCGGCCAGTGATCGGAATCGGGTGATTTCTCACATGAGAATCGGTCAGTCTCACGTCTTGCCGATTCCGAGCCGATCCTTTTATTGCCAGCGGCGCAGGCAGAGACGCCACAGCCACGCGCACACTCACAGTAGATATCACAGTCATGTGTAAGCACGTCGATTCGCGTGAGAATGATTCTAATTTTAATGGCATTCAGTTCAAACGGCGATTGATAATGCATTTATTTCGTGCCAGGTGAGGCTTGAACAGCCTGAGTGAGTGTGTGTGAGCGACAGCACAGTCAAAGTAACTCAAAATGTATAGATGCCTACTGTGGTAAAAGATAAACAAGAAGTTAAAATTAAGTGACTTATATTTTAGACAAAATGCTGACTGGTTTTGCTCAATTTCGCATCCGAAAATAGTTGCGATGAAAGCCACAGCAGAACTGTTGTGTCTCCGAGCAACACACAGCGGTGTTTCGTTACTGAACGAATCAACGTTTTTGAATGAATTGAGTGAGTCAATTGATTCAGTGGCCCATTCATAAGGATAGCCAATTGACTCGTTTCTGAATGAATCAGCCGTTTGAATGAATCGGTTGAATGAATGAATAAATGACTCGCTCATTAAAACAGAAATTTGCCGCCATCTACTGGTGGTTTAGTCCTATTTAAAAGTATCATTGCATTTTTTCAACATTTATTTGTATGTTTAAAAAGAATATGTAAAACGTTAATCTTATAAAATTATTTATGCATTTTGAAATGTTCCAGTGTAAATGCATTTATGGCACTTCAGATGCAGCTTCTGTTTCCTCAGCAGTGGAAATATAGAGTTTGTTAATACTAATTTCATTTGAATGGTCAGACTTCCCCAAAATCGGAATCGGCCAAGAGAATTGCAATCGGTGCATCTCTAACCCTAAATAGTGAAATACAATTATTTGTTGATATTTGTGTATTGAAAATATTTTTGATTGACATTTAAACTCCTATCTGATTTTTTATATTTAATATCTTTTTTTATTTGGGCTAATTAAATAAATTTTCGGGTTACCAAAATCTGAAGAGTACCTGCCCGAAGGGCTACCAGGGATTTTGACATTTTGTGAGCCTTGCATGATGATCTGTGATTTGTTCTGCCGTGGCATATCACCAAAGAGATGAACAAGTAGTAAAAATAAATCATTCTACTGGAGTATATGCCAAAGTGTAATATTTACACCATGTATTTCTACATTTTATTTAATACTGTTGGATGTAATGCAACATTCACTCCACGTTTTATTTCTGACCCTTTGTAGTAAAAAGTGGGAGCACCTCTGCTCTATAATGTCAATCATTTGACTGCTGTGTGTCTTTTAAAGCCTAATCACCTGGTGGGCCTGAAGAGGAATTACATCAAACTCTCTTTTAACACGGTGGATGACCTTGTTAAAGTGAAAAGGGAGATCTCACCTGCTGTCCGCAAGAACAGAGAGAGAGAGAAGTCCAATGATGCCTACACCAGCATGTTATCCAGGTATTCGCACATTGGCAACAAGAGGAAAAGCCTTAAAAAAGATTTAGAAAATAAGATAAACTTTAAGAAAAGCCTTTCTCATTTAATGCACTTGACACTGTTCACCATTGTTATTTGGTCCTGTAAATAGAGTAAGGCATTTGTGTGTTACAGTGCTTTGGTTGGTGGGAACGTAGTGACCGAGGATGAGGAATGCACTTCGAAGAAAATGACTGAGCAGCGTGACAACATCATAGACATGCGGGAATATGACGTGCCTTATCATGTCCGCGTTTCTATTGACCTGAAGATTCATGTGGTAAAGAAACAATAGAGGCTACATGACTGATTATCAGGTATGTTTAATATTCAAGTGAGACCTTGATTGTGCGTTCTGTTTTCTGACAGGCTCACTGGTACAATGTGCGGTACAGAGGAAGTGCCTATTCTCCTGAGATTGTGCGCAGGGATGATCTTGTGGAAAGACCTGTAAGATTCTTAACAAACCTTGTCTTAAAGAATGTAGATGCTGAAGAGTTTGGTTTTAGACCGTCTCTGGTTATCAAGATTATTTTGAATAATGTCATTCAGCTTTATGCATGAATTAGGAAGAATCACTGAATCATTGCAGTATGTTTCTGTCTGTCTAAGGATCCAGTTGTGTTGGCGTTTGATATTGAGACCACTAAACTCCCACTGAAGTTTCCTGATGCTGAAACAGACCAGATTATGATGATATCGTACATGATAGATGGGCAGGTAATGTCTTTTGCGCTCTTAGCTTTCTGATAGGTCAGTCATTCGTTACATAGCTGTTTTATCCGTTCTGCGGTTAAATGTAGTTTGTTGGCCTCTTTGATGGGTTTAATACTTGACATGGTTTTTAATGTACTTGTGTACTTTTTCCACAGGGCTTCCTCATCACAAACAGAGAAATAGTCTCCGAGGACATTGAGGACTTTGAGTTCACCCCAAAACCTGAATATGAAGGCCCCTTCACTGTGTTTAATGAACCTGATGAGGTAAAGATGAAAAATATATGATGTGCATTGTTTACGAGGCTGTTGCCGAGTGCCACAATTAAACAATTGGTATTGCCAAGTTGTTTAACCCATTTTCTGTAGTTTGTAAATGGGCTTTCCATATTTCTGACCATTTCTGTCTGCTTACAGGCCTCTCTTATTCAGAGATGGTTTGAACACGTCCATGAGACCAAGCCGAACATTTTTGTCACTTACAACGGAGATTTCTTTGACTGGTAGGATATGATTTGTGTTAAACGGTCTTATACTATAGTTACTTTTGACATGTTTTCTGAAATTACATGGCATTTACTTGTGTTGATGATTGATGTTTTCTTCTCACGTGTTTGTAAAATAGCATGTGCTCATGGTTGGTTTGTGTCTCTGTGTCCTCAGGCCATTTATAGAAACCAGAGCGGCCCAGCATGGCCTGAATATGCATCGGGAGATCGGCTTCCAGAAGGACAATCAGGGGGAATATAAAGCCAGCCAGGCTGTTCACATGGACTGCTTTAGGTGAGAGCAGCTGAAATGTTGTCTTAAAGGGGACTGAATGAAAATGACCCACTCATTACTTATGTTTGGTGTATGTATGACTTTTATTTTAGTAAATACACTGCCTCTCTCTCTCTTTATTCAGGTGGGTAAAAAGAGACAGTTACCTGCCTGTAGGAAGTCATAACCTCAAGGCTGCAGCGAAAGCTAAGTTAAGCTATGACCCTGTAGAGCTGGACCCAGAGGAGATGTGCCGTATGGCTACTGAAGAACCACAGGTGCGCTTCCTTTACTCTCCAGCTTCGAACACAATTACACAAATAACTGTTCACTTACAGCTGCAACAAGATATTTAGCTTATCATTGTATTGTGCAGCCAACAACAAAATCTCATTGTTCTAAAATCCTGCTTAACATAGCTGAATATTAAATATTTAATATGCTCTTATTAGCTGTGATGTTTATCAGTTTGTGCATCATTCATTTATTCCCTTTCTTTTTTACTTTTTTTGTTGAGAAAACTGAACAAATAGGTCATCGTGGGTGTTACAAAGTCAAGACAATACAATTTCCATACATTCTTTGCAGTATAGTTTTACACGTATCCTCAGTTGTATGTGTACACAATCCATTTATCCCAATACTTAATACATTTTTCCAAATTAATTCTAACAGTAAATGTAATCTCCATGCAGTATATTTCATTAACAATTCCCAACCATTGGTCCTCCGTTGGAGGGTCAACCTGTAGCCATTTATGTTTACATGTTATGGCTTTCCGACTGCTTGTTAAAAGTATTTTTAATAAGTATTTGTCGCTGTTTAGAACTGTTTTAGGTATTTTCACAAGGTACAGCATAATGAATGAAAAATCAAACTCCTCCCCTAATATTTTCCCAATTTCAGCTGCAGCTTCATGCCAGTAAGACTGTATTTTTGAACATGCCCAAAAATATGAAAAATGATTAGCCATTGAGGTTCCACATTGTCTCCAACAAAGGCCCCGATTCTGTTCACCTGTGCGTATTGCCGTTAACTTGGCAGTTATAAAGCATCGTATGTAATTCTTCCATTCAAACTCCCGCCAAGATCTAGAATTCGTTGTGTTTGCCTGTGTAACACATATCTACCCAGTCTTCCTTTTTTATTTGTGACTCTGATTCTTTCTCCCATTCTTGTTTTACATAGTTTGACATATATTTTTTACTGTATTGTATATGTCCATATAATTTCGATACCAACTTCTTATTGTCTTCTTTTAAATATGCATTAATGAATGTTGTGATCAGGTTTTCATCACTTGTTACTATACATTTAAATGTTTTATTAAAGTAATCCCTAACTTGCAAGTATCCTGCTTTTCTAATCTAAATGTGTCTGACATGGCCTGGAAGCTCAGTAAATTTCCATTAGAAGTGATTGAGCAATAAGACGTAATTCCTCTCCAGACCCATTGTTTAAATCTTTCATCCATCCTAGCTGGTTCAAAATCTGGGTCATGTACTATCCACTTTAATACCCCGGCCTGTTTTTCTAATTGTAATTTCCCCAAAACTCTAAACCACAACTTCACAGTCCAGTTATTTAATTTCCTGTAGTTCCTTTTAGCTTGATTTTTATTCCCAAGTAATGATTGTAAAGGTGTATCTATCTGTAATTTCCAAAGTTTTCCATCTAGACTCGTAGCTCGGTATACACCAGCATATTAAGGGCTTCATTTGTGCAGCATAAAAATAATCCTGGAAACAAGGTAGGGCCCTCCCACCATTCTCTTTTACCAACGTCTTAAACCTTATCCTAGGTCTTCTACCATTCCAGACAAATCTCAAAATCATTCCATCCCATTCATTAAATTGGTTTTGTGATATGTCCAGAGGCAATGACTGAAAAAGATATAGTAACCGTGGTAACACATTCATTTTAATTATTTCTATACAACTACTCATGTCTAGTGGGAGTAGAGTCCATTTAGCAAAATCTGATTTCATCTCTTTAAAAAATAAGACCATATTTCAAGATTCAACTTTAATAGGCTCAGTTCAGGCTTCAATCACTTTTTAATTTGTTTATTTATTTATTTCTAGTTCAAAACAGTGCTTACTTTTCAAAACAGTGCTTACTTTTGCTTTATGTGCTGTATTATTGTTTTTCAGACTCTGGCCACCTATTCAGTGTCTGACGCTGTGGCCACATACTACCTTTACATGAAATATGTTCATCCCTTCATTTTTGCCCTCTGCACTATAATTCCTATGGAACCCGATGAGGTCTGTATTCACTACATTTTCTATTTTTAATGTTGCTACACTGATCAATCAAAACTGTAGATGTAATCGTAACATCATGTTGTTTTCTTTATATGTGTGTGAACACACAAATGTTTAAACAGGTTTTGCGGAAAGGCTCCGGGACCCTGTGCGAGGCCTTGCTGATGGTTCAGGCCTTCCATTGCAACATTGTCTTCCCAAACAAGCAGGAGCAGGTCTTTAACAAACTCACAGATGATGGTCATGTACTTGACACTGAGACTTATGTTGGTGGCCACGTCGAGGCTCTAGAGTCTGGTGTGTTTCGCAGTGATATCCCCTGCCGCTTTAAAATGGTAATTAGGACTTCATCTTTAACCAATGCACACAGTATTGAACTGTTTTATTTGTGCTGCATTTACGTAATTATTTATAATTATTCTTGTTCTGACAGAATCCAGCAGCATTTGACTTCTTGATTCAAAGGGTGGAGCGTACTCTTCGTCATGCAATTGAGGAAGAGGAGAAGATTCCCCTTGAGCAGGTCACCAACTTTAATGAGGTCAGTCGGTGTCACGTGGTTAAGATTCAGTATGACATTTTGTGCCTTTGGACACAAGACGTGATGCCTATTTTATGAATTATCATTGGCATGCATACATCTTTCCAAGTTATTCTACAGTTGTCATGTGAATTTTACCTGTTTTAGGTGTGTGATGAAATCAAGAGGAAGCTGATCTCTCTGAAGGAAGTGCCCAATAGAATCGAGTGTCCTCTTATTTACCATCTGGATGTGGGAGCCATGTACCCCAACATCATCCTCACCAACAGACTACAGGTACAGTACAGTTCTCATCTTGGATAGCTTGTAAAGGTGTTGATTTAATTATAATGACATATTAGACACTTTCTAGTTTGTCTCGTTAAGCTGTATATGAATGAAATAAGGCAATTTATCTCTTTCTCTCCATCTGTTGTTCTTCTAGCCCTCTGCCATGGTGGATGAGGCGACCTGTGCTGCCTGTGATTTTAATAAACCCGGTGCAAACTGTCAGCGCAGGATGACTTGGCAATGGAGAGGAGAGATCAGTGAGTAATTTGAACTTCTTATATCTTTGAGAAGACGTTTATTTTTTTAACAATGTTATTTGAACTTTTTATTGATCAAAAGTCATAGTTATTTATAACATAACAACAGTTTTGTAATCTTTTGTAATAAATCTTTTGTACTTTCTATTCATCAAATATTCCAACATTTGTCATGATTTACACTAAAATATTAAGCTGCACAACTGTTTTCAACAGTGGTAATAAAAAATGTTTCTTGAGCTGCAAATCAGCATATTAGATGATTGTCAATGACACTGAAAATAAATGAAAAGTAAAGCGTTTTTATTTTTCCTCTTAGTGCCCGCGAGTAGAAGTGAGTTTCATCGCATTCAGCAACAACTGGAGTCTGAGAAGTTCCCCCCTCTCTTTCCGAATGGTCCACCTCGAGCTTTCCATGAGCTCAACAGAGAAGATCAAGCTCGGCATGAGAAGAAGCGGTTGGCAGGTCAGTATCCACCTGCGGGGAACTAGGTTTTGTTTATTTGTGTGACTTTTGTCTTAGACCAAGATGAGCTTAAATGATGTACTTGTACTCCTTGTAAGATGAATATTGATACACATTATTACATTTGTATTTGTTTTCTTAGACTACTGTAGAAAAGCCTATAAGAAGGTTCATCTGACCAGACTGGAGGAGAGAGTCACTACCATTTGCCAGAGAGAGAACTCTTTTTATGTTGACACGGTTCGAGCCTTCAGAGACCGTCGATATGAGTTCAAAGGACTCCACAAGGTACTGTATTCAGACCTAAATCATTTGTATTATTTTATGAATGTTACAGTCTATATAGTACATCAAACTCTTTTATTTCGAAAGGATATGTTTTTCTATGATATATACTTATAATGTGATAGCTTTAGTGTGCTCAGCTATGCTTGAAGGAATCATTTGTACATCTCTTTTTATGTTTTGTCTGTTCCTATAATCTGTCCAGGTGTGGAAGAAGAAGCTGTCTACAGCACAGGATAATGGGGACGCAGCGGAGGTGAAGCGCTGCAAGAACATGGAGATTCTCTATGAGTCTCTGCAACTGGCACACAAGTGCATCCTCAACTCCTTCTACGGATACGTCATGAGAAAAGGGTATTGAACCATCACTTTTTAAGGCACTTTTATTGCCCAGTCCTAGAGCAGATATATCTGAGGAGTTTCTTGTCTTCAGTAGTTGCTGAGATTGCTGTTTTTTGTTTTATAACTCCTGTTTTGCATGATGTCTCATATTGTGTTTCACAGAGCACGCTGGTACTCGATGGAGATGGCAGGGATTGTCTGTTTCACCGGTGCCAACATTATCACACAGGCCAGAGAACTCATTGAGCAGATCGGGTCAGACCCTTATTTACTGTCAGAGTTTTGGTTATGTGATTAATTTATTGTAATTGATTTATTAATTGAATTTATTCTCCTCTTCTTTAGGAGGCCTCTGGAGTTGGACACTGATGGTATCTGGTGTGTTCTTCCCAACACCTTTCCTGAGAACTTTGTCATAAAATCCACCAATGAGAAGAAGGCAAAGGTGACCATCAGTTATCCAGGAGCCATGCTGAATATCATGGTCAAGGTAATTTATCTTTCTCTTCTTTTGACCAGTAAACCACATTATCGGCAGTTTAACTATAAATTAAAAAGGAAGAGATCTTCAAAAAAAATGGTTAAAAGGGAACAACTAATGATTATCGGGAAAGATCCAATTTTTAAATAACTTTTTGTCACTTGTATGTGTAGGAGGGCTTCACAAATCATCAGTATCAAGAGCTGGTGGACCCAGCATCTTTAACATATGAGACCAGAGCTGAGAACAGTATCTTCTTTGAAGTCGATGGGCCATACTTGGCTATGATCCTGCCTGCCTCTAAAGAAGAAGGAAAAAAGCTAAAGAAGAGGTGAGAGAAGTTGAGAACTACATCAAATCACTTTGTGTGTGGACATTGTCCAGTAACTGCAGTCACCAAGAGATATACACTACTGTTGCTTTAGAAAAAAGCCTCGACTAATGGACATTAATTCTTTTATTCAGAGTTTTTGGTTGCTACCTGTATAGCTTGGTTCATATTTTCTCTATCCTCAGGTATGCCGTGTTTAACGAGGACGGGTCACTGGCTGAGCTGAAGGGCTTTGAGGTGAAGAGAAGAGGAGAACTTCAACTCATTAAGATCTTCCAGTCATCTGTGTTTGAGGCCTTCCTGAAAGGCATGACTCTAGAAGAGGTTTATGCCTCTGTGGCTAAAGTGGCTGACTACTGGCTTGATGTGCTCTATAGCAAGGTATAGGCAAATATGTATTGGTTTAAGTGACAATTGGAATAATCACTCGCATTGTATTTTATTTTAAATGATTATGCCTGTGTTTAGTATTTTAACTCGTCAAAGCCGCATGATACTCAATGAGAGTGTTGTTCTTGTCTTTTGTTTTCAAGGCTGCCAACATGCCAGATGCAGAGTTGTTTGAGCTGATTTCAGAAAACCGCTCCATGTCCCGTAAACTGGAAGATTATGGAGAACACAAGTCCACCTCCATCAGCACAGCCAAGCGTCTTGCCGAGTTCCTTGGCGATCAGATGGTGAAGGACGCCGGCCTCAGCTGTCGCTATGTCATCTCCCGCAAACCGGAGGGCTCGCCTGTCACTGAAAGGTGAGAACATGTTTCAGTTGTTTTAAATTGTAACAATATTTCACAAAATTACTGTATTTTTATAGTCTGTGTGTGTGTATATATAAAGATAAATAAGTTATTTATTCTACCTTACACAGGGCGATCCCTCTGGCCATTTTTCAGGCTGAAGAGAGTGTTAAAAAGCATTTCCTACGCAAATGGCTGAAGATGCCCAGCCTCTATGACCTTGATATTAGATCTGTGAGTTTATTTTATTCACTGAGTTTACCCTGGATCGTTCTTAACCATAAAATCACAGTTTCAATGATGTGTTCTTTATTGTCATTGTTTTCTATTTGTCCTATATGGTTTGTTCCTTTCCCATGTCAGATTCTGGACTGGAATTATTACATTGAGCGGTTAGGCAGTTCCATACAGAAGATCATCACTATCCCTGCAGCATTACAGCAGGTAAATAAACATGCCCCTCTGAATCTTTTTATTCACCAGCTGAATCAAGTACTACATCCTGTTGCCTTCCACTATAGTCAAATGTTTTGTCCTAACCAAGACATAGTTGCAACATTTGGTTTCTGTATCTGTCATGTTGCACTCAATTGCCCCACACACTGTGACGTCTCATTGGTGCAGAATTTCGCTCTGCATAACCATATATGGATCATGCAGTGTTCTGATTAGCTGATAAAAAATGTGGAGAGAAAAAGACTGTTTATTATATTTAGCTGTATTTATATTTTCTTGCGTTTAGTTCGATGTTAACAGTTAGTATTTTTGTTCAGGTGAAAAACCCAGTACCCCGTGTACGGCATCCAGACTGGCTGCATAAGAAGCTTCTGGAAAAGAATGACATCTACAAGCAGAAGAAGATCAGTGAGCTCTTTACCAGTGAGGGAAAGAGACAGGTAGGTCTACTGTCACACATACTTTTCACACAACTAGCTGGCTGTCTTATATATACACACATTTTGTTTCTCTCAGGTGGCCCATCAAACCTTACCATCAGGTGAGACTCCTGATATGGAAGACTTTGGTGTTCCTCAGCGTCCTGTGCAGCCTGCCATACTTATCAGCACAAAGAGGAAGAGGATATCTCAAGGAGAGGACAGCCAGGCTGAGTCTCAAGAGCAAGAACTCACACAGTCTTGGAGAGAAATACTGGGGCCACCACCAGCCATTGGCGCCACCCGGGTAATTCAGACACCATAACAACGTTGTACATATGATCAGATATTATGGTTTTGTTATAGTATTTCTATGCTGTCAAACAAAAGAAAGGCTCTATAGTAAAATCATCTGTATTTATATGTGTGTATAGGAGGAACTTCTTGTCTGGTTGCGCTACCATAAGAAAAAATGGGAGCTGCAGCTTCGTCAGAGGAAAGAACGGCGGAAGCGACGGCGTGTGATTGATGGGGAATCTCAGCCGACTGGCGGCGTAATCCGTGGTGGACCGACAACAGGGCTAGGCAGCTTCCTGCGAAGAACTGCTCGCAGTATTCTAGACATGCCCTGGCAAATTGTACAGGTACGTCACACCAGCAGTTTAGATCTAACATGCAGTACAGTATCGGGTTTATTTTTGTTTTGTTAAGTCTCGTGTTCACCAAAGCTGCATTTATTTCTATTTGCATATACCAAAACTATAATAAAAACGGTAATGCTGTGAAATATTATTACAGTTTTCTTTTTGAGTAGATTTTAAACTGTAAAGGTGAAATTTTTAGAAGCCGTTACTCCAGTCTTCAGTGTTTCACGATCCATCAGAAATCATTCGAATATGCTGATTTGGTGCTCAAGTAACATTACTTATATGATACTGTTGAAAATTGTTTTTGCTGCTTAATATGTTTGTGGAAACCATTTCAGAATTTTTTGATGAATAGAAAGTGCAAAAGTAAGCATTTATATGAAATATAAATCTTTTGTTATGTAAACGTCTTTACTGTCAATTTAATATGAATTAAAAAAATATCTCACTGACCTTGAATGCTGGTGATTCTGAAGTATGAAACATAACAGCAGTTTTGTTCTTTTTAGTAATATCAAAATACATGATGTGTTTCTTTATCCACTTTCTCCAGATTGCAGAAACCAGTCACCCAGGCTTTTATAAGCTGTGGGCGGTCATTGGCAGTGACCTGCACTGCATGAAGCTCAACATCCCACGAGTGTTTTATGTCAATCAGAAAGTGCCCAAGCAAGAAGAGGGAGCTAATTGCAAAAAGGTCAGCAGTATAACATTTTAACCACCAATTCTGTGAATGATCTGTGTGATGAGCATTCTTGAATATAAGTACATTTAGTGCCATTCAGCTGCTTAAAGATTTAAGCAAGGATTGAGTTTTTAATTGAGTTTGGGACTAATTTCATTTTGATTCATTTAAATGGCAGGTGAACCGGATACTTCCACGCTCTGGTGTGGTGTATTATCTGTACCAGTATGCTGTTCCTGAGGACATGTACCAGGAACACATCAATGAGATCAATGCTGACCTCTCAGCTCCTGATATTGAGGGTGTCTATGAGACACAGGTAAGGGCCTTTCCCAAATATGAGATCTTGCTTTTTAATAACTGTTGTGATATAGGAATTTGTCTTTATTTTGATAGTAAGCCTGGAATATTCTACTTACAGTATTCTACATATGAAGAGCTCTTTTCCAAAACGCGATAAACGCCAAATTTAAAAAAAATGAGTTCGTCATGCCATTTTGCTGTGTACTGAACCTATTCACTGCTCCATCAATGTTTCATGCCAAATCGCTATATTTCCTTGTTTAAAATGTACCTCACTCTCCTGACCTCACAAAGAGGCGCTCTAGCGACTGAAGCTAGAAGCTGTAGCCTTTGGCGTTCCTTGTTAGAGCGCCCGCCTCCCGCGCCGGAAACCCGGGTTCGAGACCCGCTCGGTGTGATGCTGCGGACCCGGGGGGGGTTTAACAATCATTGTTTAACATGTTCAGACTGAGCCAACAGACCATTTTAACATGATAAATTGAATATTAACAAAATGTATGGGTCTAGGTAAAAAAAATGACATTTTCATGAAAACTATTAAAATGGATTTATAGCGTTTTGGAAAAGAGCTCTTCAAATAGACATATCCAGAGCGGGTTTCTGCACCGTGGTGCATTGACCTTATTATAGTATCAATAGAGGTAATTTCCCTATGTCTGTCTCTTGCCCTTTCATGTGACCTGTAGGTTCCGCTGCTGTTCCGGGCTCTGGTCCAGTTGGGCTGCATGTGTATGGTCAATAAGCAGGTGGTCAGAGACCTGGCTGGCAGAGAGGCGGATACCTTCGACCTAGAGCATCTAGAGATGAGATCCCTGGCCCAGTTCAGCTACCTCGAGCCAGGTGACCTAATCGCTTTCAGTGTGTTTTTAGTTTTGTTGATAATAGGTTACAACTAGGGATGGGTATCGTTAAGGTTTTAACGGTATTACTACTCTTATCGATACTGCTTATCGATCCGGTACTTTAACGGTATTCTTATCGGTACTTTTTGTTATTCATTCATACATACATACACATATATGTATGAAATATATATTTATATGATAAATTAGCATAGATAGATAGATTAGCAGCTTAATTAACATTGCTTTATATTCTGAAATGTTAAATACATATTTAATTAAATGAATATAAAGCATCAATTTGTAAATGCACCAGTGTGCAGGCATTTTTAGTGTTTTATATGCATATGATAAGATAGAGTAAGAACATGAACAAAGTTAAATAAACTGACAAATATACCATTTGTCATACCATAAAACAAATGTACACATGAAATGAAGGAAAAAAACAGTGCTTTCATTTTTTCCATGAATGTCTACTAACATTAATGTTCAAGGTAAGTAATAGCTAAAAGTGATCAAATGTAAATGAACACTGCATAGTTTTCACTGTATATATTGATAGATGAATGCTTATTAAAGCTATAACATTATTCAGATTAAGAGCTGTGAGTGATTTTCTCTGTGTTTTGTTCTTTGATTAACATTGAAGAAGCAGTCTGTAACTTTAAGACAAAATATTGACACACAATTTTCTCCCAACTGTTCTCGTTCACTTTAAGATATAAACTGTATTTAAGTGAATACTCTTCAAGCCGGCTGTTTTTTTACATGTTTTGTGTATTTGATCGTTTGGACGCACCAAAACTCAAAAGTGTCCTTTGCTTGTCAGTTTTAGAGCGTGCACGCACACACACACACACACACACACACACACACACACGGGGAACAGCGTCTCTCGTGTGGATTGTACTTTCAGCGTTTTATTATCATACATGTCCAGCAATTTAGTAACTGTAAAGACTGCATTTTACAACAATCGACAGACGATTGATCTGATTCTGACGTTAAGTTTTGGTCAGGAAGGAACGAATGCGCGCGCTGTGAAGGGAAGGAAGTTGTGCTAGAAAAAACGCGGCTATAATCCTTAGAAGCCAAAAAAAAACATTAAATAAACTTAGTTTAATATAACAGCCACAGGCCTAAAGTGTAAGCATGTTTTAATTGTTAGTTCTCTCTTCTATCATAAACAGGGCTTTCATGTTGCGCGTGCTGAAACTCATCCACGTGAGCGCGATCTGATTCGGGAATAGCAAAAATGCATCATAGACAAATGTTTGAATATTATTGCACATAAAAACAGCTGGTGACTCTGGTGGGATAGAATTTGCAAGATAATGTGTATATATAGCAATAATAAATCTATGTGTGTTTTCTTAATTTCTCCAGTACCGATAGCAGAACCGTTAACATCAGAGTTTATCGATACTCCGGTCTTTTTAATTTAGCCCCGAGACCGATTAAATACCGGGTTTCGTTACCCATCCCTAGTTACAACATTCGCACATGCACTGTAGCAATGCTTGCGCATCTAGTTGCTGATGTGCTTCGAGGTGTTTGAGTTAAATATGTGTTTTATGTGTTACAGGCAGTGTAAGGCACATCTACCTGTATCATCACAGTCAGGGCCATAAGGCTCTCTTTGGCCTCTTCATACCATCCCAACGCAAAGCCAGCGTCTTTGTTCTCGACACGGTAAGCTCTAAAATTCAGCTGGAAGCATGTGAGAACTCAAAACTCAACAACAATGAATAGGAAACAAACCAAAATAAACAAAAAGATGAACACTCAAGAGTGATAAAGCGTCAGTGAACAGGAAATAACTGATGAAAAGGTCAAGTGCTGTTTAACTACAGTACTTTAATGAATTCAAAACAATATGCCAAAAGAAAAAGTAAAGTCATTTTACTATGATAAGGGGTGTTATTAGGCATGAGTAATGGAGTACCTATAACCACCTCCTCCTTGTGGCTTATTGCTTTGATAAAATGGCAACACAGTGTAAAACACAGTATTTTATTAAAAACTATAATCAAATTAATATCTTATGAATGATATAGTTTACTAGCTTAACTGTAGGTTAAATTAAAATGTCTACTAAGCTAAATCGTCAGCTCAATAACTAGTTGGTAAATGAGATCCTAGGGCTACACGATTTGGAGAAGAAAAATGATGAGCTTGCGTGTAAAAGCACACAGTATTTCATTCAATTGCAGCCTTTGCTGTTTGATGAGAGTTCTAAAACTCCAAAAGCTTTATTGAGGTTTTATTTAAATTAATCATGCTGCAATATGAAAATACTGCAATTATGCAATTTGCACTAATGAAATGTACACCAAATGTAGGTACGCAGTAATCAGATGCCGAACCTGAATTCGTTGTACGGAGCAGAGCGCACGGCACTCCTGGAGAAGACCACAGAGGAGCTGCTGCCACCTGAGAAACATCTGTTTGAAGTGCGCGCTGAAAACGACGTCAAAGCCATCTACCGCGCACTGCAGCGCATTCTCCTCAACTACAAGGTACGGCCTCAGCGTGTTATTTAGCACACAATACCGCTGACAGCACAGTTGAGCAGATGAATAACAGCTGTGTCTCTGAACGTGTGCAGGAGGAGCGGCGTGGTCCGACCCTGATCGCTGTTCAGTCTAACTGGGAGCTGCGGCGGCTGGTGGCTGGCATGACTGTACTGGAGGAGTTCCCGGTGGTCCCGGTTCATGTTATTGATGAGATAAGTTACAATGTACTGGACTGGCAGCGGCACGGAGCTCGCCGCATGATAAAACACTATCTGAACCTGGACAGCTGCCTCTCACAGGCTTTTGATATGGCCAGGTACATCACACTTTTGTTACTGTCATACTAGTTTTATCTTGATTTGACTAGGATTTATTTAATTAGAATGGAAAACTGTCTTTATTTGGCTACACAAAGAATTGCACTGAAGTCCGTTTTAAATGAGTGTCTGGATTTGTTTTTGTTGTTGTGACATTTTTCTCGCTTAATGTAAACTGGCAATTTGCTGCTATATATACAGTATATATTAGAGCTGGGTAATATGGCCTAAGAAAAAAATCCCCAATCTTTTCACACAAAAATCGATTTACGATTTAAATTGACTATTTTTAAATCAATCTGCAGATGACAAAGAAATTGTAAAAAATTAAAGGTATAATATGTAAGTTTTTGCCACTTCATTTATACAGTAAATGAACATACTTTCCAGAAGGCCAACAATTCACTAAAAAATTTTTTTTTATTGGTCTTATGGAACCAAAGACTTAAACTACTTCAGTCTGTGTGCACTGAATTTATTTATTCAGCAACCCTCTGGTTGTGTTTGGACTCCTGTCACACTTGTGGTGTTCCCGGTCAAAAATGACCGGACTCCGATCAATTGCTTATAAATCTGTCATTATGCTATATTATCACTAAATGTTGGATTCAATCTATTTGTAAACTTGTTTTCTTTCATTTAGGACTGGTTTTGTGTTTCTATTTGCATCTGATTAATCGTAGCCTTCATTTATCTGAGAGTAGGTGCCTCGTTTTTTTAGTGAAAAAATCATTTTTTATGAATAATATTATATATAATTTGGTGATCAAGAAATTGATCGTAGTCCAGTCGTTTTTGACTGAGAACACCACAAGTGTGACTTTTTTGCAATTTTGTACAAAATTAAAGCATTTAAAAGAAAACTTCCTGATTAAACATTAAAGCACACTAGTGTGATAAACAGTGCAAATTTTCATAATTTTTTATCTCATATTGTGAAAATTATTCATGAAAAAAGATTTTTTCTCTCAAAAAACGAGGCACCTACTCTCAGATAAATGAGGCCTACGATTAATCAGATACAAATAGAAACACAAAACCAGTCCTAAATGAAAGAAAACAAGTTGACAAAAAGATTGAATCCAATATTTAGTGATAATATAGCATAATGACAGATTTATAAGCAGTTGTTTGGAGTCCGGGAACACCACAAGTGTTACTAGGTGAAATAAAACCCACAAAAAATTACGAAAATTTGGAAAAAATTTATGAGAAGTACTTATACCCTATGTGAACAAAGTCAGTAAGTTTGAGTCCAATGCGATAACGTTAACTAGTATTTTCGGGAAAAAGAAAATCTTTTTCGGGTCAATTTGACCTGAACACAACCAGAGGGTTAATACATGAGTTTCACAATTTGAGTTGAATTACTGAAATAAATGAACTTTTCCACGACATTCTAATTTATTGAGATGCACCTATATATATATACACGATTAATTTCTGTAAAAAATAAATAAATAATTAACTGACCCCAGAATTTTTGAGTTGTAAAATTGTATTTCAAATCATCAAATACTATTTGGTTTGTCATGTCATGGCCCCTATAAACCTAAAGAAATCAATACCAGAGAGCACAGGAGAAGCTGACTTCAGACTCATGTACCGTAATGTCCTTTCTCTCTGCAGGTATTATCACCTGCCTGTGGGAAATCTGCCTCAGGACATTTCTATATTTGGATCAGATCTATTTCTTGCACGTCATTTGAAAAAGCACAACCACTTGTTGTGGCTGTCACCTACGGCACGTCCAGACCTCGGGGGGAAAGAGGCTGACGACAGCAGACTGGTGATGGAGAGTGATGAGAGAGGCTCCATGGAGATCAATAGCCATGGCTGCTACTCAACAGGTAAGCTAAGAGAACAGATACTTAAAACAGAGCACGAATATTGTATTTGTAGCCTAAATATCCACTGATTGTTGTTTTATTACTGATTTGTGAAATAGGGCCTAATAATAACTTTATTAGCATTAGGCTACATCGATAGCAAGCATAATATGAATTATAAATATTGTATTAATAAAACCCACCACCAGTGTTATTTTATGTTTATGCATTTCCATAATAATTCTTATTAGTAGTTTGAATTAGTTCTTGAGATTTTTTTGTAATTCTCTGAACAAAACTTAAGTTAATTTATGCTGTGAGCTGTATTCCTGCAGTGAGGACTGCTTAGAGACTACCAAGTATTATATTTCAACTTGATATTTGAGGGAAAAGAAAGTTGCCTTGTTAGTTTATCTGCTGTTTTAGAACCAGTTTTTTTATTGTAACTATTGCATTACTGAGTGTTTATTTTTTTAAGAAACGAGTAGTAATTTGACTAATAATAATGGTAATGTACACTCGCATGATATTAATTCTCCAGTATTGAGTATTGTTGGTGTTTGCTTTTATTTAG
This sequence comes from Gymnocypris eckloni scoliostomus, assembly GCA_027564155.1. Taxonomy (NCBI): domain Eukaryota; kingdom Metazoa; phylum Chordata; class Actinopteri; order Cypriniformes; family Cyprinidae; genus Gymnocypris; species Gymnocypris eckloni. The sequence goes on from CM050414.1 coordinate 30,704,419, forward strand.
AGACCCACCAAATGGCCTCAGACAAATATGGTTGAAAAGTGGATATCAGTAAAAAAAAAAAAAAAAGTGTGTATGTTACGTATTTTGCCTTTTTCCAGTTTGTGTGGAGTTGGATATTCAGAGTTTGGCAGTGAACACTATTCTACAGTCCCAGCACGTTAATGACATGGAAGGCGGGGCCAGCGTGGGTGTCAGCTTTGATGTCATTCAGCATGCATCTCTGGAGGAAATGATGTCAGGGAATCAGGGGGCAAACACAGTGGCCAGCTATGACGAGACGGCGCTTTGCTCCAACACATTCAGGTATGCGTGTAGAAATGAGTAAGGCCAACAAATGTAATCCATCTTGATTTTCTTCAAAAACTCTGTGTACAAAAGAGTATTTTCTGTCCTCGTGCAGGATTCTGAAGAGTATGGTTGTCGGTTGGGTCCGAGAGATCACGCAGTATCATAACGTCTACGCTGATAACCAGGTGATGCATTTTTACCGGTGGTTGCGATCACCCAGTTCTCTGCTGCACGACCCGGCCCTGCACCGCACACTCCTCAACATGATGAAGAAGATCTTCCTGCAGTGAGTACTGCTCCCAGACTACCAAGTATTTATATTTTAATTTGATGTTTAGGCTTAAAGAAAGTTGCTCTATTAGTTTATTTGCAGTTTCAGAGCTTTCTCTTAAAATAGCCTTTTAGGTTTCATCTTAACTGCATTTGATTTAACATGGCAGATTCTTTTGCCCAAAGCCACTTTCAAAGTATACATTATCACTTAAACGCATGACTTTGGTGCTGTTTGAGCTACAGAATGACTACTTGTATTGTTCGCACCTTTTATTCTAAACACTTCAGACTTGTGGCAGAGTTTAAGCGCCTGGGATCATCTGTGATCTATGGAAACTTCAACCGTCTCATCCTCTGCACCAAGAAACGGCGCATTGATGATGCCGTTGCATACGTGGAGTACATCACTAACAGGTTTGAAACCTTTTTCTTTTTACATTCTCGTCTAGACTCTTAAAAAGGTCCTATTATGCTCTTTTACAAAGTCTTGATTTTGTTTTGGGGGTGTAATAGAAAATGCTCACATGCTTGGTGGTTCAAAAATCGCATTATTTTCACATCATTTACATTATTACAATACCTTTCTCCTCAGCCTGGCACAAACTGCTCGATTAGTTCTGGGTTTAATGAAGGCCCGCTTTCCGAAAAATGAAATGAGTTGTGATTGGTTAGCTGTCCCAGTTCGTTGTGATTTGCGAACAGCTTAGATGGCATTACTGCCCCGCCCCTTGCCAAAACAGTTCAGACCTCGAGAATATTGAACAAGAGAATCGGTAACGGGAGAATGGGTCACGTTGTTGTTGTTTTAGGCTAAATCACGTTTTAGATAGGATGTAGGGTTGGGCCGATAGACGATGCCATCGTCCATCGCCGACAGACATCACGATGTTGAGCCGACATCGTGATTCCCCCCCCACTCCCTCTTCCGCAATCACAATCTTAATACGCAAGGCATTGAAACCGCTTTCCAATGCACGCTCCCATTTCACTTTAGTGATTCGCGATCAAACGGGATTTATACTACAGAGTGGCAGTACTTACCATACATTTGACAAAAATTAGATATTTGTCAGTGGTGCTCAGTATCTGAAAATCATTCGCCATTGTCCTAGCCGTCATCTCTCCTTACTCTGTGTGTGGTAAGTAACTTTCATGTGCTGTAATGTAACGGGCAACAGCTAGCTAGTGGCTCCATAGAATGCGTTATTTGTTTTCCGTGCCTTTCTGCATACGTGCCCTGTCCCAAATGGCACCCTAAACCCTCGCGGTCTTCCTCTGAGTCCGCACTTTTGTGACGTAATTCCGCTTTGACTGTCGGGTAGAAGTCTGCCGCTGAGTTCACCCCTTATCCCGCCCCCCGATGTCATCGTCCATCGTGATGTTTCACTGTAGGCATCGTCAGATGCCAATTTGGTAGACATCGCCCAACCCTAATAGGATGTCAACAACAGCTTAAAAATAACAGCATTTACTATGTACAGAGAAGTGCAACGGTAATATGTATTATACTTATTGTTCTTTAATTCTAACATTTATGCATTTAGAAGACGCTTTTATCCGGCGACTTATTCAGGCTATACGCTCATTCTTTTTCAGTATGTGTGTTCCTGGGAATTGAACCCACAACCTTCTGCGCTGCTAACGCAATGCTCTACCACTGAGCCACGGGAACATTGATGTAACATGAATTGCAGTGAAACTGTTATCTAAATTATGATTGATGGATGTCTAAAATATAAAAATAAGGAGAAGCGTAAAACAGGCCGAGACCCGGCCCGCCTGAACTATGATGTTAAATTGGCCCAAGTGCCCGGGCCCAAATGCAGGGCCCCCTACTCTCTTACAACAGCGCTTCCGCTGGCAGAGAATTAAAGTTGCATATATATGCCGCCCCAAATAGTGTAACTCTGTGGGACTATGGTATAAATAAATTCAACTGTAGAACGTTCAGATCACTATGATGAAAAAAATCGGGCGCCTCTGGCACGGCTTGATGGTGTTTAGAGTCAGTGCAGCTGAAGGGCTCATGCTCAAACACACGCAATAAACTGCTAAAGACTTGCCGCACTGCCCCAGAAAAGTGATTTACCATGAATGTGTCTGGGGAAATAGTAAGGAGATATTTTAATTATTTACTAATACTAGTAAATGTTTTCTGTGTCAGTGTCGCAATATTGAAGATGATGATCCTGAAAGCTAATATGATAGATATATTTATCATGACTGTGATCTATATCTTTTATAGATATATTTATCATGACTGTGATCTATATATCTTTTATTTTAGGTAGGGCAAGATTATTCGAGTGCCTCGGGCCGGGCCTAAATTTGAGGCCGCAGCAGGGCTCCACGGGAGAGCTCGGTGTTTCCCCGGTAACGCTGTACACAAGCAGAGCTGCGCTCCCAAACGCTGCTTTTATCAGACATTACATGCAAGATGGAATGAAAATGACATCCACAATTATCTGAAAACAGTGCCGCTGAGTTCACCCCTTATCCCGCCCCCCGATGTCATCATCCATCGTGATGTTTCACTGTAGGCATCGTCAGATGCCAATTTGGTAGACATCGCCCAACCCTAATAGGATGTCAACAACAGCTTAAAAATAACAGCATTTACTATGTACAGAGAAGTGCAACGGTAATATGTATTATACTTATTGTTCTTTAATTCTAACATTTATGCATTTAGAAGACGCTTTTATCCGAAGCGACTTATTCAGGCTATACGTTCATTCTTTTCAGTATGTGTGTTCCCTGGGAATTGAACCCACAACCTTCTGCGCTGCTAACGCAATGCTCTACCACTGAGCCACAGGAACATTGATGTAACATGAATTGCAGTGAAACTGTTATCTAAATTATGATTGATGGATGTCTAAAATATAAAAATAAGGAGAAGCGTAAAACAGGCCGAGACCCGGCCCGCGTCTGAACTATGATGTTAAAATTGGCCCGAAGTGCCCGGGCCCAAATGCAGGGCTCTACTCTTCCGTTACAACAGCGCTTCCCGCTGGCAGAGAATTAAAGTTGCATATATATGCCGCCCCAAATAGTGTAACTCTGTGGGACTATGGTATAAATAAATTCAACTGTAGAACGTTCAGATCACTATGATGAAAAAAAATTGGCGCTCTCTGGCACGGCTTGATGGTGTTTAGAGTCAGTGCAGCTGAAGGGCTCTGCGTTCAAACACACGCAATAAACTGCTAAAGATTGCCGCACTGCCCCAGAAAAAGTGATTTACCATGAATGTGTCCGGGGAAATAGTAAGGAGATATTTTAATTATTTACTAATACTAGTAAATGTTTTCTGTGTCAGTGTCGCAATATTGAAGATGATGATCCTGATTTGCTGTCTCCTCATTTGACATGCCAATAGAGAGAATTGCATCACGGATTATGATTATAATAAAAAAAATTGTTTGGAATTATTTAATTAAGTAGTAATTTAAAGCTTTCTATAGATATATTTATCATGACTGTGATCTATATATCTTTTATTTTAGGCAAGTCGTTTTTTTAGGCAAGATTATTCGAGTGCCTCGGGCCGGGGCCTAAATTTGAGGCCCGTGCAGGGCTCTACGGGAGAGCTCGATGTTTCCCCGGTAACGCTGTACACAAAGCAGAGCTGCGCTCCCAAACGCTGCTTTATCAGACATTACATGCAAGATGGAATGAAAATGACATCCACAATTATCTGAAAACAGTCGGTTTCCATCAGAAATACAGTGATATAAAAACACCCTCACCGGGTTTCCATTTTGAAATGTGCAGTGCTCAACCAAGCATTCTCCTCACCCCCCAACCATTCAAATATCCGTTGGCAGGATTTATATTTGTGACATCACAAATACAGGAAAACACTTTTGTAGTCCAAACGAGCCGTTCGTTGTAGTTCTTGAAAAGGGATTTTTTGTTTTTACTATATTTATAATATTTTTATTATATTAGACTTTAGTCCAGGCTTTGCTATTAGATTATTTGAATTCATTTTCTGTTTATTGTTTGTCTTCCTGTCTTGTGTCTCGGCATTAGTATCCATTCAAAGGAGATCTTCCACTCTCTGTCCATCACATTCTCGCGCTGTTGGGAGTTTCTGCTGTGGATGGATCCTGCTAACTTTGGAGGAGTGAAGGGAAAGCTGCCCTCTAGCCTTCTGTATGGAGAGGTAACGCTCAGGGCCTTGATACCACTAGTTCCTCTTTACAAGTTAAGAACTGTTCTGTGCAAAACACTGTTGGCATTTTAACTATTCAAGTTGTTTCAACACATTATCCATTCTAGCATGGCAATGAAAAGAAGAAAAAGAAGGATGGAGAGGAGGAGGATGGAAGTGAAGATGAAGATGAAGAAAACCAAGAGGACGAAGAACAGGATGGAGAAGATGATGTAGAAGACTTGATTGAAAGTAACTGGAACATCATGCAGTACCTTCCTCAGACAGCATCCTGTCAGAAATACTTTCTCATGATCATTTCAGGTAACATTACAGCTTTTATTTGTTTTGAAAATTCCTCTCACTGCATTTGGAAACTCAACATGCATCAGTCATCTTCCCAAAAGTGTAATGAAAAAAACTTCATTTTACAATTGAATATTATTGTAATGTTTTTTGTTTTTATTTAGAAGTAGTCATAATGATAGGAATTATGATGTTATTGTCAATTTGATATATCATTTTGGCCAAACTGTCCAACCCTTCAAACCTGACACACATAAACCTCAAACCTGGAATTTTTTAATATATTTTAAATCATATTGACAAATTTCTTCATAAAATGCACAATTAGATTTTATTTGTTCAGCCCTAAGTCAATTTTATTATAATTTCTCATTATTTTATTGTTGTTGGTTGTTTGCAGCCTACATTGCAGCTGTCTATCACAGCATGAAACAAGAGCTTCGGCGAAACGCCCCTGGTGCTACTCCCATTAAGAGACGAGGAGCGACCCAAGCATCCCAGCAGCCAACTGGGGACGTCAGTGCACTTCCTGGTGAGACAAAACAATTCAGCTTTGTCTGTTCCGAAATATTGAGTGCTTTTGTTATGGCCGTATTCTCTAATACACTTTCCATGAAATTCATCTTGATGAATTTATTTGGACTGTTATTTGATTAAAATATTGTAATTTCATATTTTCAAATACAAATCAGAGCGCTGATATGTTCAAAGTTGAAGTATTCAAATATGTCCATTTATTTATTTCTAAATGTTCACGTATCTAAATAAAAATGTTTTACAAGAAAGCTGTTTTGCATATAAAACTAAGTGTTTTTCTTTCTCTTGTCTTTGTGCTGTTGTAGGTTTGATTACATTCTCTCAGGAGTATGTGTCAAGTGAACTCACACAGAACTTCTTCACCATCACTCAGAAGATTCAGAAGAAAGTGTCGAGCACTCGTAGTGTTACGCTCCCATCTGAGATGTTTCCTGTTCTTCCTGGTTCCCACCTGCCCCTCAATAACCCAGCTCTGGAGTTTATTAAATGCGTCTGCCAGGTATCAACACGCACCTCCTGCTTCTGTGGATTTATACTGCCGTTTTGTGTTTTAAAGATGTAACCATACATGACAGTGACAGTGTAAACTTTTTCAAAAGATTCTATTTTAAATAATGTTTGTTTTAACAAATCAAAAAATCCTTTAAAAAAGCATCAGTTTCCACAAAAATATTACAATTATGAATAGATGAATAAAACTATTATTATGTTGCTGAAGATTCAGATTTGCATCCCAGGTATAAATATTACTGTTTTTACAGTATGTAAAAGTAGGTTTTATGAAGACCTCACACCGGTCTGATGTGTTTCTGTTTGTAACTTCCCTTCAGGTGCTCTCTCTGGATGCCAGCATTGTCAATCAGGTGAACAAACTGAAGCGAGATCTTTTGCGATTGGTGGATATTGGAGAATTTTCGGAGGACGCCCAGTTCCGTGACCCCTGCAAGTCCTACATCCTGCCAGAGGTCATCTGCCACCACTGTAACTTCTGTCGTGACCTTGACCTCTGCAAAGACCCTGCAGTTTCCCAGGTAACATCAGTGCTCGTGTTACAGTTTATCTCTTATTTGAATGGTTTGCTACTCATTCATGTTTACATTCGCTTAATGGATTCCAGAGGTTCTTTGAAAGTCATTAAATACTGCGTTTTCCATTTCAGACCTTTGTCAATTAAGCTCACAGGCTATAATTCTCACCTATGTGGATGGTTCGCTTCCTCAACTTTCAAGAAGCTACATTCCCTGAGTTCACACACAGAAGAAGCTCATGAGTTACACACTACAAGACCTGGTAGGGGACATAAACAGCATTATTTACCATGTTTCTGATGCTTTCAGAGGGTTTTAGGTCAAATGTTTGAGTGGTAAATGTCCCAGTGTAATGTATATGCACATCCGTCGACTTTCACTTATGTAAATGGAGCTTTATCCCATCAAAGGAATGCTCCAAATGTAAAGGAGTGAAGGAAGCAAACATGCCGCTGTACTGTAGCTGTGCTGGAGATTTCAACCTCACCTTAACCACAAAGGTATTTATGCTAATACTTCCACATGTTATTACTACTCTTCAAAAGATTTATTTATTTTGAAAGAAATTCATACTTTCGTTAAGAAAGGATGCATTAAAGGAATAGTTAGCAAGAAATATATATTGGCTGAAAACGAAGATGTAGATGAGTTTGGTTCTTCTAGAACAGATTTGTAGAAATTTAGCATCACATGACTTACTCACCAATGGATCATATGCAGTGAATGGGTGCCGTCAGAATGAGAGTCCAAACAGCTGATAAAAACATCACAATAATCCACACCACTCCAGTCCATCAATTAATGTCTTGTGAAGCGAAAAGCAGCATGTTTGTGAGAAACATCAATTTCAGAAAGTGAAAGTAAAAACGGAACGACGGAGTAATGACGGAGCTTTCGGCATCTGACGCCACATATTCTCTAAGAGTCGACGAGTCAAACTTCAATTTAAGCTTGAGCTCTGTTGTTAATTGTAAACTTACAGTAATGTAAAAGGGCTCCCAATTTAGAGCAAAGCTAAGGTAGATTTTTATCCATAAGAAAATTGTAATACAGGGTTTCCGCGAGTCTTAAAGAAGTCTTAAATTGTACAAGAAAGTCTTAATTATGATTTAAAGAGGTCTTAAAGGGTTACTCCACCCCAAAATTATAATTTTGTCATTATTCACTTACCCGCATGACATTCCAACTCCATAAAAGCTTCGTTCGTCTTCAGAACACAATTTAAGATATTTTAGATAAAAACCGGGAGGCTTGTGGCTGTCCCATCGACTGCAAAGTAAATGCTTCTGTCGAGGTTCAGAAGAGAATGAAAAGCATCGCCAGGGTAGTCCATCTGCCATCAGTGGTTCAATCTGAATTTTATGAAGCGGCGAGGAATACTTTTTGTATGCAAATAAAATAATAACTTTTTATAACAATTCATCTCCTCTCTGTCTCTCCTCATCAGCGAAGCACCATTTGACGCTCTTTGCATCCGCCTCAATGCAAGGATATGCTTTGATTTGAATAAAAATAGCGCGTCCATTTATGAGCTCAACAAACTCAAGCGATCAACTCACATTGCTTTCATATGCAACTTTCAACTACCGAATTCCTATTCACGGTCATTCATGAAGACAGCACCAGTGAAAACAGACAGAGACAATGGTAGCTTTAGCATTATTAGCCTTACAGAGTGCCAAGAAGCTCTTTCAGATGGGCAATTTGGAAAACAAAAGTGTGATATTTACTTTGTCTAGAGCTGACGTTTGCGCACGAAGCGTTGGTGTTGATCCATACACGTATTGGGGACATTTCCTTAGACAATGAAACTCAACCACAGTGTCCTCAGCGGCTCAGATAGAGGGAGTCTATGGAGACTCCTATGTTCATTAGTGCATCCCAAAACACAACACTTAAAAAGCCTCTTTGGTGCTGACATTGTATATCTGACATTGTATAACTCGTTCTGAGAGACTGTTTATGTTAGTGGGTGTATTTTTACCATTACAGGCTGGTTGTTTTTACAGGCCACACAACTGTGTTCAAACACCTTATAAAAGTGATTTTTGTATAATAGGCCCCCTATAAGTGTTCAGACCAATTCAAAAATCGGCCTAAGTTTTTACCGTGTAAACACAAAGTTTTAAATGTGAACTGGTGGATCGATAAGACAACGCATTATACAAATCTAAACTGCATGAGTGTGCGATATGTATGGTCTGCGATAATATCGTAATTGTTGTTTTAACGATGTGCGATTTCGATATTATCGAGTACGTTATATCGCGAAAATAAAAAACAAAGCACAGACAGAGTGCAGGCATACATTACGTAATGAAGTCTAGCAGGTTAGACTAATACCCGTGCGCATTTATACTGCGTTCTTTCACTGCAAGAATCAGTCAATTAAAATGCATTTATAATTATCACACAATTCAAGATATGGGGCAGGAAATGTATATATTTATACAACAGTTCAATAAGCAAAAAGTTCATATTAAGAGACACGTTTTAGACACCATATTTCCTGTTTTTACTCAGCCACTGCATGTTTTGTCTCTGAGCATCATGACGGTGTTTCGTTCCTGAATGAATCAACTGTTTAAATGATTCGGTTCAATCACAATGACTCTCTTAACAGTGACTTGCTGACACCTACTGGCGGTTTTCATTGCATATTTTCATTTTTACAACAATTTCAAACATCAGTTTTCAGTGCTTTGTTTAAAATACCAAAACATTATTTATGAATTTGTAACTGCAGGTTAAAGTAACCCATGTCCCTCAGAGTTGCATCAAACAGTGTGTAAGTACATCTAAATGCCACTTCTGATGCAGCGTCTATGCTTCCTCTGCATTGCTTGGTAACAGCCCAAATGCAAGAATTTGACTCACAAGATGAACACTTTTAGAAGAAATGGCCATAAAACTGGTTGGAAATGATTCATTTCTATCACTGCTGTGAACTGACCACACAGACTATGAAGAATATCAAAAAATTCAGGAGGCAGCATAATTAGAGATAACATATCAGCACAATAACATACTCAGCAAAATATTGTCTAATTATTGTTATCGATAAAATCCCAGAAAATGTTCAAGATTTTCTTTGTCAATATCGCACACCCCTAATTTATGTTATTTCATTAATATAATAATTTATTGATAATAATTGCTTAAGTTAATATAGTAAGTCATTCTTTTCATCCATTTTCTTAAAAATGGTTTAAAGGCTGAAAGGTAAAGTTTATCATTTTATAAAACTTTGTTTTTGCGAAAACTTTTATCTGAACTGTAAATTATGCTTTTTACAGTTTAATATGGTACTATAGACATTGCCTTACCCCGCTCACATGGTATTCATTTTATTTGTGCCGGTCTTAAAAAGGTCTTAAATTTGAGCTTAAAAATCCTGCAGAAACCCTGTAATAGTAATTGAATTGATTTAAAGAAAGAGCAATTTGTTCAGTAAACCATTGTTTAATAATAATAAAAAGCAATTTTCTGTATAGTTTTGTTTCCCACTGCTGTACCGAAACCATACCGAACCGTGATGTTTGTGTACGTTACACCCCATGGACTTATATTTTGTCCAGAAGCACCGGTTTGAAGTTAATATCTTTATGGATTTGATTTTCTTATAACCACGCAGCTTTTTTCTTCACAAGACATTAATTGATGGGCTGTAGTCTTGTGGATTATTGTGATGTTTTTATCATTTGTTTGGACTCTTATTCTGACGGCACCCATTCACTGCAGAGGATCCACTGTTGAGCAAGTGATGTAATGCTACATTTCACAAACTGAACATAAGAGACTTGTTTCAAAAACATACAAAAATCTTACCGGCCCCAAACTTTTGCATACTTAATGTTTGTTTTATAGCTAATGGACCACCTACAAATGTTAATTTAGTCATGTAATGTCTCATGTTTACAGAGCTTCACTGAGCAGGTGGAAGTGTTCCGGAACATCGCTGCCCACTATAACATGAACTTCCTGCTAGAGACCATTGACTGGGTCCTTAGTATGAACGCATAGGTGCTTTTTCTGTGTGCCAAACAATGTGTGTTTAATCCATTTGTAAAGATCTGAAATGTGTACATTATAACTGTGGAACAATTTTTTTGTACTGAAACTTTAATAAATATGTTTGTATATGAAGAATTAACTTTTGCAATGATGTTCAATCATTACTTTCGAAGTAATCGAAATTCGAATGCAAATCATTTATTGGTTACTAATTAAACCTGCAATGATATTTGCAGATGTGGGATATAATTCTTGTTCATAGTGGCAAGCAACTAATATGTCCAGGGCTCTCAAGTCTCACACATTTTAACCCGTTCACACGCTCTCACGCCACACCTCGTATTTCTCACGCTGAGAAAAGAGATAACTTGTCCCGCACATGTACAATTAATAGACGAGGGAATACTCTCTGCCGAGTTCATAGCTCTCTCGACTCTCGAGTTAAACAGAGTTAAATGCCACCTACCAGCCAATCAGAAATTAGGATGTTGTTGTTTCCGTTTAAATGACGCGATTCTGCTGCACGTGCGTTCGTTACTAGGCAACATGGATGAGTGTAAGTTAGAAGAGAAAGATCCGATGAATGCTGTAGGTAACCCCTTCATTTATTTTTTTCTATTTTAAGATTCCTGGACGAAATCACTTGCCTGTGAAAAGATAGTGAGAGCTGATTTTGGGAAATATAGCCAAATTCGTGCTAATGTGTATTACTGATGCAGTAAAAACTCTCCAACTGCTTTGCAACCAGAAGCTTTGAATTAGCTTTGGCTTCCTGAAAGGAAAGTACTGACAATACAAATGTATAGCTTTGGATAAAAGCGTCTGCTAAATGCATAAATGTAAATGTACTAGAGATGTTATAACAGCTGGTAAATCTGATAAAAGACAGACACATTCATCCAAATAAAATAAATTATTTTACATAAAAAGTATCAAAAATACAAAGAAATTTGGCCTCAAACATGCCAACTGAAGAGCAGTGCTCAATGTACATACTGTAAACACACAGTAAGATTACAGTACTTTCCTTGAGCGTGTGTGCGTGTGTGTGTGTGTGTGTGTGAGAGAGAGAGAGTACACATTTCCGAGGCAAATGTGTTTGTTGCCAATTTTGATGCCTTGATGACAGGGGTAGAGGACTCACCTAACACAAAACTAGGAACGGTTTGACTCTGGATGGAACACTATTATCTGTCATGACAGTGCTTTGTGTGGGAGTCCTCTACCCCTGTCATCAGGCATCAAAATGTGCAACAAAAAGAAACAGAAGCTGACATGTGTACTCTCTCTGTCACACACACACACACACACACAGCTTTACGTACATGCTCAGGGTAAGTACTGTAATCCTACTGTATATAAGTGTACAGTATGAACATTGAGTACTGCAAAGTTTCTTTATTTTGATACATTTGTATTTTAAAATACATATTTGTATTTTATTAGAATGAATTTGTCTTTCATCAGATTTACCAGATGTTATCATTTATATTTGTGCTGGTCAATTATGAACAATAGGTTACATTGAACTGCTAGCAAAAACTTGGGTGCTGTAAATATTTGAGTTGCCCCTCCCCTTTGTGTGGCCCCTCCCCCAATCTCACTCCAAACTTGAGAGCCCTGTATGTCTCTTTAGTTATGGTCCATTTGGATATTGCTTCTTTTTGACATGAGTTTAATTCTGTAAAGAATATGGCTTTTATATTTTTGTAACCACATATTGAATGGTGCAATAGCCAGTTTAACTTAATAAGACGTCCACATTACTGCCTGGCTCCTGCCCACTCTACATTACCACGTTATAATTAGATTTCTAATCTGAGGCAAAGACCTGGACATCATTGAGATGTATGACATGCTGTGCAATGTGCAATTTGAATCCAACCACTGTTGTGAATTGCATTGCTGTACTCACCACTTTTTCTGAAATAATAGCAAAGGGCGTTTTCTTAGGGTCTGAAACACTTCAGAAGATTTCTTTACCCCCCTACTTCTGACTCTTGAGATTTGTTTCAATCTCAGTAGGTCAAACTATTTAATAATCATGTAATTATTTATTTTGTGTTTTACTTTTTTTTTTTTTTTACAAAATTTGGTTTAATTCTTTTTTTTGTAGTAATAAATTAAATATGTATTGCTATAATAAAATAATACTAATAATTTATTTAAACTAAACATTTATTTTAAATAATATAATGTATTTTTAATTTTGAAATAAATTCAAAAGTTATATTGATCAAAAATGACTGTAAACATTGATATGGAATGTTTGAGCAGGAATTCAGTATATTAGAATGATTTCTGAAGGATCATGTGACACTGAAGGCCGGAGTAATGCTTTTCGTTGCAGGAATAGATAACATTTTAAAATATATTCAAATTGGACTGTATAATCAAATGCAGTCATGGCCAAAAATATCAGCACCCTTTGGTAAATATGATCAAAGAAGGCTGAGAAAATGTATCTGCATTGTTAATCTTTTTTTTATTAAAAACATTCACAAATCTTAAAATCTAACATTTCCTTGATAATAAGAATTTAAAGTGGAGGGAAATATCATTACGAAAACGTTTTTCTCAAATACATGTTGGATACAAGTATTGGCACCCCTAGAAATTCTTATGAGTAAAATATCTCTGAAGTATATTTCCATTCATATTCACAATTTTGAGCACTCCAGTGTGATTATTAACATGACATTATGCAGCCATGGCTTCCTGTTTCACATAAATATAAATAGGAGGGAAAACAAAGCCCAAATTCCCTTAATCATCAATCACAATGAGAAAAAACAAAGAATATATTTCTGATGTGCAGCAAAAGATAATTGAGCTTCACAAATTAGTGAAGTGGCTTTAAGAAAAGGATTTCCAATCAACATAAAATGTTATGAATCTGCCTGAAAGAGGACGTGTGTCTATATCATCCTAATGCACGGTGAGAAGGAGAGTTTGAGCGGCTAAAGACTCTCCAAGGACCACAGCTGGAGAACTACAGAAAATAGTTGAGTCTTAAAACTCAAACCTTGAAACCTTAAATAAATTGTCAAACAGCACCTACATCACCACATGTTTAGGAGGGTTTCAAGAAAAATGGTCCTAGCTCATCCAAAAACAAACTCCAGCATATTCAGTTGTCAGACATAACTGGAACTTCAAATGGGACTGGCTTCTATGGTCAGATGAAACTAAAAAATGCAAACACACAAGATGGATTTGGTGAACACAGGGATAAAAAGTACCCCATGTGTATAATTAAATATATTGCTGTATTTTTGATGTTGTGGGCCTATATTTCTGCTGGAGGTCCTGGACATCTTGTTTAGACACATGACATCATGGATTCTATCAAATACCAACAGATACAAAATCAATAAGTGACTCTGTTAGAAATCTTATAATGGGCCATGTTTGAATCTTCCAACCGTACAATAATCAAAACATAAAAAACAACAAAAATGGGTCACTGAGCACAAAACAAGCTTCTGCTATGGCCATCCCAGTCCTCTGACCTGAACCCTGTAGAACATGAGTGAGGTGAACTGAAGAGAAGAAGCACCATCATGGAGCTGTGAATCTAAATGGTCTGGAGTGATCCTGGATGAAGGAATGGTCTCTAGTCAGGTGTTCTCTAACCTCATCAGGAATTATAGGAGAACATTTAGAGCTGTTAAACTGGAAAATGGAGGTTTCAAAAAGTATTGAATAAAGGGGGGCATTAATTGTGGCCAATGTGTCTTAGAGAAAAATATTTATTTCATAATTATATTTCCCCCTATTTTAAATTCTTATTATCCAATGAAAGGTTAGATTTTTGGATTTTTTATTTTTTAAATAAAAGATCAAAAGGATTAACAATGCAGATTAATTTTCACAGCCTTCTTTGATCATATTTACCAAGGGTGCAATATTTTTGGCCATGACTGCATGCAGCCTTGGAATGCATCTGGTTGTAAATATAAAAAGACAATAAAAAGAATTGTGCTTTGGCAAATACTGTCAACATGACAATGTGTAAAATGCCAGAAATGATAATTAGTACTCTTCTACAGTATTTTATTTTATTTATAAACCAATACAAGTGTTGTGATGAATGTATATAAGAGTATGTTGTGCTGTAGACAAACGGCTTCATAGTCCTACTGCTAAGTTCATTGTCTGTCCATTTCTTCAGCATCTGGTTTCAGTCTCTTTTCCTGTCTGGGGAGATTAGGTTTTATATGTACTTAAAAGACTGATCCATAAACCTCAAAAGTGTGAGCTGCATAAATCCACACGTGTCTATTAATCACATTCAGAGTAGAGCTGGGCAGACGCAGTTCCTCTTCCCCTAAATGTCATTACTGTAAGCAATATCATAGGAGTTGTTATCAGGTTAGAGCGAGTGCTGCTCTTTCCCTCTCATCTTTCCTTACACAAGATGACTTCTGATGCAAGAAGGTTCCCAGAAAAGATGATCATTTGGAAAGAACTGATATTTTAGTATTTTTTTGGTCACCAGATGAATAAAAACAAACGCTTCTTTGGGTCTTGTGAATTAAATCATGTGACATTTATTTGAAACCATATTCAATTATTATTTTTCATACTGAAGATTCTTTTTCATGGAAAGTGTCGCATTTTACAGAAGGAAAAACATACAACATATTTCATGAATGTTCAAAGTTAGGAGGATACATGCAAACCCGTTACGTAGTTGAATTAAAGACTAAACATATCAACTGGTGATCATTGTTTAACATTTATTGAAGCAAAGCTTGACAGATTCTTGGTTTTGCGTGTTTTTGAAGCTTTTCTAGTTTCCGAGATGTTATTTTGTGCTGTTTTCTACACAGGAAAATCTCCTGATCTTGATGTAATAATCTCCTACTGTGCGGTATATTTGGCAGCATGCCGTCACTGAGGTGTTTTCTGTCGCGGCAGGGTGCTTTATAACGGCACGCCGTCGGAGAGGTCAGAGTGGGTGGAGCCATAGCTTGTAAGCGTGAGGTCTGTTGTGATTGGCTGACTGGGTTTCTTGGAGATCTGGTTAAAGAAATAGAAGCTTTTGATTAATCTGTTCGAGAAATAGAAAATACAAATGTTGTCATTTATTGACTGCCATGTTTAAAAAAAAAATGGAAACTGCTAAATCTTTTGAATATATCAATAAATGACCCTTATCTAGCAAATCTATATTTAAGCAAATCTTTTACATCTTTTAAGGTAATTGTAACATTTTTTCTAATAAGAATTGATATACAAGTGTAAAAACGTCTGAGTTTAGATAAAACAATTCATTTCTTAGCATAAGAGACCATGATCCGCACTCACAAAATACTCTTATTTGATTTTACATCACCAATATGACAAAGCACACATGTTTTGGCTCTAGGCCTTCAGTGTGTTGAAAATGTACAATTCAATTTGCTATGACTTTTATTTTGTTTTATTTATCCTGCGGTGGAAACTACTTCCGTCTTTCTACTTCAAAACTTCACATTTAATTCATGTGTTACTTGACATTTATTTGTAATTATTTGAGAAGTTTGCTAGCAATTTATGATTAATTTTCTCCGGTGTAGGACTCACTTTTTCTCAGAAATTACTAGCAAATTTTACAATTACAAAGCAAGTAACACATTGAATTAAATGTGAAATTTAAGACGTACTCCCACAATGTTTAATTTTTTTTCAGTGCGATCTTCTCCATCCTTTTGACTTACATTATCAAACTTCTTTTCGCTGAAGACTTCGTTCTTATCGATAAACGTCAGCATGATCCAGTCACAGATGATAGAGCACTATAGATGACAGAGAAAGAGATGAAGCATCAGGACCACATGAACACAAGCTGTGTATGTCCGTAAATGCCTCGTTCCAACCGGGTTACTCAAGATCCAAGCACTGTGAGAGAAACCTGAGAAGCATTCCCACAATGCAATTTGTGGAGAGTTTATGTCTGCCATTAGTGTCATTAAGACATCATTATCTCACATTTAACCCAAAATAACCATGTTTTTAATATGCATTGAACAAACACGTACAATTCCCACTGACGTCATGGCCGTGACTGTGTTGATGATGGTTGGAATCAGACTAAATCTTCCCGCCTGAAAAGAGATGTAGAGATTTAATATGAGGCGTACGTGTGCAGTCAAAATATCACTGAAGTACTTCCTGTCTGCTCTCACATGTCCATGAACAATGACGTCCAGGCGAATCCCATAGGCTTTTATAAGTGTCCTGTACTCCACGCCATCCTTATGGTAATATTTTGCAAACCTGAAATGTTTGGAAGTTAATATGTTTCTAAAAAAACATTAATAACTAATTGATCATCATGTTAATTACAGTTGATTACTGAAAGAGACCTGTAGTAATATCCTGAGCTGGGCAGGTCTTTTCTCATGTCTAGTCTTCTGAAGGAATATGTTGGAATGCACGCTGACGGATCCGCATCAAAATCACACTTCCAGTTAATGAACACGCCAATTATTCCCCCCTAAATAAAATCACATTCAAAATATACATTACCACTGTTTAAAAATGACTGAGTTCAGAAGGAAAAAACGCTGATTTGTTGTTTGACTCGTATACATGCCGTTCTGCAAAGTTCGCTGAATTTCTCTCGGGCCTGCGCTGCGATGAAGCCCAGGCTGAACACCGGACAATACGGGTTCGTTTCTGGGTGATAATGGCACCGTGACAGTTTCTTAAGCTTGTTTGGTTTGATGTTGCCCCTGTAGTTGAAACCACAAGCACGTTCATGAGCATAAACATAAATTCAGCAAGGCTGCATTACATTTGCCAAAAGTGGCAGACATTTATAATGTTACAAAAGATTTCTATTTCAAATAAATGCTGTTCTTTTTAACTTTCTATTTACCGAAGAATCCTAAATTCACAGTTTCTACATACATATTAAGCAGCACAGCTTTTCAACACTGGTAATAATAAATGTTTCTCGAGCAGCAATTCAGCATATTAATGATTTCTGAAGGATCATGTGACACTGAATATTATATCATCGTCAATGTACCTCAGAACTTTAAACTTTGGGAAATGGATGGCATTCTTTATGAACACCGTGAAATTAACGGCCTGTTCCAAAGCGGGTTCCCTGTGGGGACAAGAAAGACGTTTTAGTGCATTTCTCAGTTTGATTTGTGACAGATCAGTCAATAAAAGCACAATACCGGACAACAGCATATTCCTCAATGGGACACCAGGTTTTGATCTCACAGGTCTTGAATGTGTAGTTGTAGTACGGGATACACCGTCCTGTTCTTTGACCTGCTCAAAACAAGTTCACATGTCATTAAGTATCCGAAGTGATTTTGATATGTATATTTATACAGTAAGGTCACAATGAAAATATTTTTTAATTAATGAATCAATGAATTAAGTTGACTTAGTTTTAGATTTAAAAAGTAACAGAGTAAAAATACATTAAAAATGCCTTTTTGCAATGATAAATCACTGAATATTATACTAGTGGTTTCAGACTTCTGGACCCCACTGTATGTGTGTATATACTGTGTGTATCTATTATAAAGTAAACCCACCATGACCATCAAAATCTATTTCCCCTTGAGTGCAGTCAGCATCTTCTGTGCAGTTTGCATTGGTAACATTGAAATGCTGAAAAAAACAAAGAAGAAAATGCTGTTTGTCTCGGACCAATCTTTCCAAACAAAACACGAACACTCATATGCAGTTGTGTATGTGTTTAGCACTCACCTCTGCACATGTGCCCTGCGTCTGATCGTGTGTCACTTCTCTTCTAAGAATAGTACTGATGACATCCCCTCCCTGTATGTTAAGAAACCCAGAGTTTCAAATGATTTTTCAATCAATTAATAGTAATAATGACCATGCATGGCAAGACTATATATTAGCATAGAACATTTGGTTTGATTACTTTACAGTATCTGAAGTGACAAGGGATATCTGCTCTGTTATTCACCTCAGATGGTCTGACGTATTCTGTTGTGTCCTGAACGCTGTCTCCCAGCATGGCCACACCTCTCATCTCAGTGTACACCGAGCTCTCTGGACGCGTCTCGGTCTCCTGATACGCTTTCTGACTGATAAATACATGCCTGCAAAGAGAACCTCACATAAACATACATCCATCATCTGTACACATGTACAACTTGAAAAACGAAACACACCGTCGTGTGTAACAGAGGAAATTCTGTATAGCCCATAATAAAAAGAGCATTAAAACAAACATATTTAAAGATATGAAAGAAAATAAACTATGAATTATATTAACTATGAACACAGCAAAATTGCTGAAGGTAGGGGGGAAATTTCAGATCCAATATGGATCAAGTTTAAACTGAAATTGTTTTAATTAGATTTGACATTTCATCTATCTCTATATCACTGATTTGTTTCTATTGATATTTTTTTTGTATTTCGTCTGCATATATTTTGTCTTCTTTGCAGCTGTACAAAACAAACTAAAATTTCACAAATAGCATTTTTCAGTGTTCTCCGTTTGTCTAGCACAGGGACGTATATAAAAAAACATAATTATCACCAATTAAACGTATACATTTTGTGAAGCAAGTTTTCAGTACAAAAATCTAAATGTCATCTTACCAAATGAAATATGTGATGACCAGGAACTGCACAGCTCTGTAGATGACTCCTAGTCTTCTGTCCTTCACCACCATTACTTTCGGAGTCTCATAGTCCCAGAAACCCAGGAGAAAGTCTTTGACGAACTCCAGACAACCCATTTTTACAAGAATTCTGTATGTGTTCCTGCAAAATGAACGTCCCAATCTTCACCACTGATGCTGTATAGTGACACCCACTTGAGTACTACAGTACTCTCTCTCTCTCTCTCTCTCTCTCTCTCTCTCTCTCTCTCTCTCTCTACTGAAATCGCACCCTTTTCCTTTTTTCCATTGTTCTTTATCATTGTTTATTTTGCATTGAGTATAATAGTCTTGCCCATTTTCCATTTCCGCAGTTAGAAAAAATATTTATTTTATCTTACATTTTTTCTCAATTGCTTTGGCTCAATTCTCAAATTATTAAATTTTTTCCCGAAAGGATAAGTTCAGATCTCTGAACAATTAGCTTCTTGTTCACATCAGATTGGAATTTCTTATTGATTTGAGCAAATTGCAAATGCTTTGGCACATGTGTGCAAACAGTAAGTACAATTGTCTGTGGTTTGCATAACAACTAATTGCATGTGGCTTGTTGATCAAAACTGACGAGTCGATTCTCACTTAAACTGCCAAACTCTTCACAACTTCTCAATTATTTTTCATCGTATAAGCCATCACATTCAAAACGATCAATTCAATTATAAAAAATTGGTATGCACACATGTATATTCCATAAATATCTGACATTCACATTGTTTGTACTGTCTGCTATACAATTTGAATCAACCATTAAACCATTTAACCAATCAAGTTTGGGAGCATATATATATATATATATGTAGATTGTCCACAGCACAATCATTACAATTTTTTGAGAATGGAGGACTTCCACAACCCTGAACTGCAGCAACATGCTCGTGGAAGAGCAATTGGAAGACTACGTGTAAGACACTACGAAATGTAAGAATATGTGGTAGTTGTGTTAGAGGAAGACATAATAGAGGAAGAGGTGGAAATAGAAGAGTCAGTGTCTCTGATGAAATCAAAGCCACACTTATGGATCAT
>CM050414.1:32009700-32118208 GCA_027564155.1 Gymnocypris eckloni scoliostomus
TTTCTTTTATGTGGATATGCTTTTGCCCTTCGCCATATGAGCACATGTCTCTCTCTCTCTCTCTCTCTCTCTCTCATCTTAGATGAGTTTAAGTCGTTTCTGAAACGCCTGCCCGCGACTCACTTCCTGCCGGTGAGCAGCGTGCATCTGCTGTGGGGCAGCGACTGGGACCTTCAGAATCGCTACCGACTATTGCAGAGTTCACTGGAGGCCCAAAGACTGAAGATACAGCGCACGGCCCGGAAACTCTTCGGTCTGAGCATTCGCTGCCACCACAACCCCAACCACCAGATGCCCAGAGAGAGGTGAGAGCTGATGTTCTTTTACAGAATAATACAACAGGAAACTTGGATTGTATTTCAAGAACTGCTCATAATAGAGCTCAATGGGACACTCTTAAAAATGAATGTTCCCAAAGGTGAAATGAAAAACATTTTGGTTCCTAAAATAACTTTTAAATGAAGAGTTCTTAAAAGAGCCATTATTTTCTAAGTGTGAAGAACATTTTAATTATCCAACAAGCCATTTTAAATTATAATAAACCTTTTGTGGACTTGAAAGGTTCAATTGATGCTAAAGGTTCTTTATGGCACCACCATACGCTTTATTTGTATAGTTAGCTGCCCACTTTCAGCATTTTTCTGGTTCTGGAAGTATTTTCCCATTCATTTTCTCATTTGGGATGTAAGGAGATTCATGAACTAAACCAGCCAGATTCCAGATGATACACGACATTTTAGCATTTGATTCCTAGATAAAAAGTATTCGATAAAACAAGGAAGGACAAAGGCTAATGATTTTATGTATGATATAAACTACTCATCCCATGAATAGGCTACTTATAAAAACAAAAACAAAGAGGGTTTTCACAGTGATGTCATAGAATAAACATTTTTGGTTCCCTAAGGAACCTTTCATTGATCTATTCTAAAACTAACCATTTGTTCTTAAAAAATACAATAAAATGTTATAAAGAAACTTTTGTTCAATGGAAAGGTTCAATGAATGATAAAGGTTCTTCATGGAACTCCCAATGTCAATAAAGAACATCTATCTATCGATCTTTCTATCAAGCTTTCTTTCTCTATCTATCTATCTATCTATCTATCTATCTATCTATCTATCTATCTATCTATCTATCTATCTATCTATCTATCTATCTATCTATCTATCTATTTAGGGTGGATGATTGCAAAATATATAATGTAATCGATCTGGATTTTTATTTTTAACTATTGGATTTTTATTTGACTGTACACTGCAACACCCAAACATTATGAAGGTATCTAACTAATGAGCTAACATTATCTAACGAAGGTTGTCAAAATATTTATTTCTGTGATTTACAAAACCTCAACTTTAGATTAATAACTGAAATAACATGTAATTTACTAGGTTGTGACAAAATGTTGTTTGCTTCAGTCTATTTAAAATTGCAATACACAAACAGAAGGCTCTGCTAGTATGTGAAAACCAGCTGACGTGTCCATGATGTCAGTGATTTTTCTAAATGGTTGACGTTTTTTCATTACTGCACATAGTGTGATACTTCACTGGGAATTTGACTATTGCATACTTTTATTAAAATTAAGTTATAGATAATTTTGTAAGACTAAAATGTCATTGTTTTACAATTTTGGAGATCCCTGGCGGGGGTGGGGAATCATCAATTGCATCGATTTTAGAATTATCCATCCCTAAACAACACCTCATAACAAAAGTGACTGTCAGTCAGTCTCTTCACATTTTAAGTTAGGGGATTTTTGCATGAATAAGATAAAAAGTAAACCAGACTTCATGCTGATAAATTGGGGTTTACAATATTTAATTTTACTGACACTATAGGACGGGAACAACATTTGAACTAAATTGAATTGGATAATGACACTGCTGTCTTCTATAAAGCTGCTTTACAGCTGAAATTGAATTTGTTTAAAAAAGGTTTATTTTTTTTTACTTTGGCATTGTTATTGAACTGAACTGAATCATAATTTAGCTAAATAATGACACTATAATCTTCTGTATCTCACTCTAAGATAATACAAAAAATTAAAATATAAATAAATACAGCCCAATGCACCATGTTCTTTACAGATACATTTTGTCTATAATTGATG
This sequence comes from Gymnocypris eckloni scoliostomus, assembly GCA_027564155.1. Taxonomy (NCBI): domain Eukaryota; kingdom Metazoa; phylum Chordata; class Actinopteri; order Cypriniformes; family Cyprinidae; genus Gymnocypris; species Gymnocypris eckloni. The sequence continues at coordinate 32,011,818 of CM050414.1, forward strand.
ATTTTTAAATCAACACTGCCATTTCCCTGTTAATTCATGAGAAGCTGCCTTGAAACAATATATATTGTGTAAAGTGATATATATATATATATATATATATATAAATGTGACGGCTTGATAGTCAAAAGTCATAAGATGAGCCTTTCAAGGTTTATATGTGAAGCGTATTGTTGATATTGATAAATGAAAGAGCAATATTTCTGACTGTAGTGAAATTAAAGAGTGCAGTGATCTATTGAAAAGCATCAAAATCACCGTCTGAAACATAGACAAATATAGTTATCTGTCCACTAGGAAACTTGACTTATCAAACAGAGAATAATATGCTCACTTAGGAATTGCAAATAAATCAAACTCTAAAATAAATGACAAAAAACTGTTTATACGGTTAAGGAGTTGGAGAGCATCAACTGTCACTAATGTGGAAGTGGCTCACCCACGCTCCAATGGCTTTGACAAGGTCTGTGCTGAAGCGTTATCAAAGCCGAGCAGAGCAGAGTCAGAACTCTGTGGGGCTCACATCAAGTCGTTTGATGGCAATAGCACAGAGAGAGAGAGGAACACAAAACGCAATGGACTATTTTAATTCCAGGTAAACACGGGAATGTTATCAGTTCAGCATTTGTGTGGCAAATAGAAAAGTTGTGTGTGATTGTCAGGGCTAATTCGTTAAACACTGGACTTCAAAGTAGAGTGTTGTTTTGCTGAGGGTGAGAGAGTCTATTTCTGTTTATGTGCAACATCCTAGATTCATACTTCAAAGTCAGAGTGGTTAGTTTAGCAAACTGAGAAGAGTGCACCAAATTAGCATCCCATTTGAACTAAGCAGCAGGGGTAACGATTTGTCATGGTTAACAATCTCTGGGGGAAGGCATAGAGTTTGAACACAGTTCCCATGCTTATACACCTCATCTTCAATTAATGCTTTGGATAGAAACATGCTTGTGCAATTCAACTGAACATACTTAATTGATCCATTACTGTGATAGTATCAAATATCAGTACTCAAGTATACTTGAAAATATCTTCTACATTAAACCATATGTCATTTGTTTGTTTGTTTGTTTGTTTTATGAATTTTGTTATTATTATTATTCAATATTAATAATTACATTTAATTTTAATAATCACAATTGTATATTTGAAATCATGAAATCAATAAAATGTATCAACAGTTTATTAACAATTTAACAAAAAAATACTTTTTTTATAGCCCTATGATACCACATAATTTAATATTTGTATTCATGTTTGTGTTATATATTGTGTGAAAATAAATCATACAAGTGGCTTATTTTGTTTGAAAATATTATAAATATATTTCCTCTTACCCACACACAGGGTAAAAGGCTCACCAGCATGGGGCAAAGGCACACAGTATTGATACAATACAAGTTAATACTTGTTTAAAACAATTACTTCAAAAAGTTTGTCCTATGTTTTGCTTATTTTGTTCAATAAATATACTATCATTAAAATATGTTTGAAAATACATATTTTACAATAAAATAACAACACAATGATTTAAAAAAACTTCTGCAAGATTTGAAATCATTAAATGAGATCCTATTATAATTTAATATATATATATATGTACAGTAGTAACATCATTCAATATTTCATTATATTATATTTATATATACGGTGGACAACCAACTTAATATATGACATTTACCATCTGAATATAGCCATGTCATGTCAACAAATGGAATCGTCAGCCAGCTATTTATGATCATGTTAATTATTGTGACTTTTGCCCCAAAAGCAGGGGCACTTTTTACCCCAAATACCATACTTTTATATATTATTCAGTTATTGAAAAACTGTTGCTTTACTTATATTAAACAAAATTAAAATCATTAAGAAGACCATTGTCTCAGAAATATATGCAATCATTTTAGAGATTCTCATTTACTACTTCAACAACATAAAAAAAACAAGTATTAGATCAAAATAGCACAGAATCAACTTTGCACTGCTGCCCACTATTGCATTAAGGATCAGTCAAATTTGTATATGCATCTTGAAAAGCAGATGTTTCAGAAAGTGCTAAGTCAAGTTTTTGTGCATCTAGTGGTTTACAGGAAAATAAAATCAAAGGTGCCTTTAACTCTGTTGTACACTACATATACATGGATGGATGGATGGATGGATGGATGGATGGATGGATGGATGGATGGATAGATAGATATGTTTGTTTGTGTGTGTGTGTGTGTTTCTGTGAACATCTTGTTTAGCTAAAAAAATTGGCAAATTGAAGAAGTGAAATTAGTTTTTGAACATTGTTTCATGTTGAAGTCCCTATTCTGTCCAAATAATGCAAACTTCTCTTGCAGTGATCATTACAAACTTTCAGCTCAAGTATTCTGTAACTTGTTAAGCGTGTACAAAGTTTGCATCTGTAACCTTATAGGCTGAAAACTTGTTGGTAAGTTTGTTACTGTTATTACTGGCAACCGTCGGTTTGCTGAAAGACAAGCCATTATATCCAACACAACTATATGACAACCCAAGAAACATAAGCATTCGACATGTGAAACCTTTGACGAATTCTGAAGACAGTCAATACTGATGCACTACAGATATCAATGATTAGAGCCATTTGAATGCACATATACACCCAAGAACCAATAACCATATTGTACTGTTCTTCCATCAAGGAATATAGTTAATTAGCATAGCTTGTTGTATTGATATATAATTTATCTGACGAATGCTGTTAATCCAATCAGATGTTAGAGCTGAAAGTATTTGAGCATCTGAGCTCAGATCAGCCCGAAATAACGGCATTTATTAGCGATGTTGTTGTGCTAGCTGTGCTGTCACCAGGATGTCCGTTCTGTCTCCGCTGACCTGCTCTTTGCCCTGAAGGCCCTGATGAAGAAAGATGGCTGCTCGCTTGAGGAAGAGTTTCCTGCTGACACTGAGCGGCTTCCGTTGATCATTATTAGCAGCAAACTGCCTCCATCCACCCCATAGACTCCAGAGATAGAAGCTAACTAACTCCATTCTGCAGACACGCTGCTTCCAGTTTGATGACACACCAATTATCTAGAGGAAGAAAACACAATTTGGCTCCATACTTTGGTTACTTGTGATTATTGCCAAGTTTTCTTGGGAAGTTCTTACTTAAGGAGTTTGAAGTCATAATTTTGAGACTTAATGTGCATTCAAGTGAACGGTTTCTCTCGTTTTTGCTTCTCCTTTTGTCAAACACAGTCATTTATTTATTTATTTTACGCTGCTGCATAAAACTGATAAGCAGATGATGTGCTATGTTTAAAACTGATCTGGTTATTCATTTCCATGCAACCATGAGGAAATATAGGAGATAGGTTTAAGTACTAAAGTAGTTTTGTCATGCAAGCATGTCACCGTATTAACTAGAGTATTCTCTGGTTAGCAATATCACTTATAGTTTGCAAAGCTTTTAATTGTTTATCAACAATACATAATTACTGACAGTAAATTGCATACATTTTAGTGACTCGTGCATTGACAAAACTGAAAAAAGTGTTCAAATAAAATGCTAATTTTCCCACTGGTGGTCACGCTGACATTGTTTAAGAGCAGCATGTTTCTCCTCTGTGATAAGTAGATTACGCTTCTGTTTCTATATTAAGGGCAGATCCTCTGTATATATAGCGTGATATAACGAGATATTCTCTCTCGTCCATTCTTGATGCAATAGTGCCGACGCACAAGGTCTGTATGTAGACCTGGGCATAGGAACCATAGCTCAGCTTTAACCTCGTCTTTGCTCAATTATTGTCATTTTGCAAATTGTGCAGTTTCTAATTTTATGGAAGCGTCTCAAAGTCAGCTGCTGTTTATTCCTGGCTGAGAAAAAGCTGATGCAAGTTTTACATGAATATTTTGCCTTTATTATTTCTTCTCCCTGAGTAGAGTCCAAGATCAGGTAACCTTAAAAATGTACTGTTGGCTAAAATCCCCAATAAGAGATATTTTAAGGCTTTTTCCACACTTGGCTTGATTGCTTGTTCGATAGCCTCATCGTTCTCCCATACGTCTCTTTCCATGATGTCTGAAATCATAATTGATGTCAGTACTAGCATCAGCTGTTTACCACTGTAACAACTCTGAAGGGATGATGTTAGTTTCTCTCTGTTATTAAACTGTTTGTCCTTTTCAATTTACTACCAAATATCCAGACTCATAGAACAGCACATGTCTTTAGGATAAGTCATATGAGGCAAAAAAGTGAGCTGTACTTCGAAGGCAATTTATTTTGAGACATGCAGCTATGAGAAATACACTATAAAAAGTGTTATCGGGAGCATGCAAATGTGCACATGATATGTTGTTATTCATGGCAGCTTGCTTTCAGTTGCAGTCTTACCGGAGGTCACGTGAACCAGGGCTTGACGTGTACTTGTTTTTTTTTTTTTACCAGCACATGTGCTCTTAATTTTAAAAGTTTAGGAGCACATATAGAACTCTAGGGGGACAATGACAATTGATTAAATAATAATTTTGGTCACACTTTATTTTAAGGTCCAGTTCTCACCATTAACTATAACTTTTGCCTCAGTAAATTCCTAATTTGCTGCTTATTAATAGTACGGTTAATAGTAATAGTAATAGTAAGTTGTTAAGTTTAGATATTGGGTATAGGATTAGTGATGTATAATATGTTCATGCATAATATGTGCTTTATAAGTACTAATAAACAACCAATATGATAATAATAGGCATGCTAGTAAGTAACTAGTTAATAATGAAAATTGTTCCCTATACTAAAGTGTTACCATTACTTTTATTTCCCTAATAAAGGAAATTACATGGGGACACATTTACAAGTAAAACTTGAATTCAAAAAGCACACTAGATTTATACATTTACATTTATGCATTTAGGAGACGCTTTTATCCAAAGCGACTTCCAGTGCATTCAGGCTATACATTTTTTCCAGTATGTGTGTTCCCTGGGAATTGAACCCATGACCCTTTGCGCTGCTAATGCAATGCTCTACCACTGAGACACAGGAACATTATAGTTCTGCTTCCTGATCAAATCAAATGGCAGATACAGTTTATTGTTAACCAAACTACAAATAACAACAAGAGATAGAGAGAGAAAATGTTCTCCATAATGTGGGATGATTTTTAATTATAAACAAGCCCAGAATACTATATGCATAAGATGTTTATTTTGAAATGTATGTGCTGTATTACTACTTCCAGTTGCTCATTCAAAAATATCAATGAATTAAAATATGCACTGTTATAACCCTTTAAAACATACTACAATATAAACTCCATAAAGTAAACATTGTCATATTTCATCAACCGCTTGGCATTAATGTATGGTATTCATTTTGGATTGCCAACTGCTCTGAATCCATGACTCTGGGAAACACACAACAGCTCCATGTTTTTACTTTGAAACCTGCCGCACTCAAATATGAATTGCATTAAATCACAGCCCTCTGAGGTTTAATAATCACAAGCCATATTGCAATTCCTGTTTTGTTTTTTTCTGCCCCAAATGCAAGACCTCAATTAAGATATTTAACATTTTTAGGATAGTTAGGATATTTAAACATTTTATGACATATGGGGAAAATAAATAAATAAATCAATACTACTACTAAATAAACAAATAAACTGAATTATGTTATGGGCCGCAGATACCTACTTTTTAATATTTTACACACTCGTACTCCTAAATACATTTTACAGTTTGCACATCTATTTTTATTCAGAAAATACATGATACCTCACACTGTCAAGCCTTGTTAACTCCAAACTGCAGACAAACTGCATTTCTACAAATCAAATGAACTAAACTCTGATGCCAACCAGTCCAAAGACATCAAAAGGCTCTTGTGTGAAACATAAGTATGAATCCCACACTGTATTTATGTAGATGTAAACACCCTTTGATGCAGAGTCTGATAAATTGCTCTGACCAGAGCTAAAGCACAGCCGCCACTGTGGTTACAGATAGATCCACGCCTCAGGGGTTTCTCTGCCATTTGACTACTGATGCATTGCAAAAGTCAGTGTGATATTTAATCAAATCAAATGATGCAATTAAACGAGTAAGCACACTGTGCTGGTCATTTGAGTTTATGCAAAACCCCAACATTAGTGTACAGTCTGCTTGTAATTAATGAATGTTTGCTCTGAGCTCTACCTGATAAACCGTGGCTGTGATTATGTGCATTCTGAGGATAGAGAAAGACCCTTATTTACACCCACACAACAGTTACTTATGTGCTTTTAACATTTGTGTGTGTGTATGTACATGCATGCTTTGTATAAACTCAAATATTGTACATGTCAGGCTGTAAATGAAGGCTTCTGCAGCTGAATTTCACCTAATTGGTAGTATGTGCATATCTTTTTATGTTTTTTTTTTCATCTTAGCTGCTGTTTTCTGCAGAAACATACAATATTACACTTGCAGAAACTACTTTTACATTTTATAAGATGTTTGCTGTGTTATTTTTTTTGTTAATATGTCTATATTGTTTAATTAGTTCATTTAAATTAGTAATTAATAAATAGGATCAAATGTGGCAATTAACTGAAATAAAATAATTATGTTTTTTATGTATATATTGCTATTGTAAATATTGTAAAAATATATATTTTTTGGTATAATAAATGTGCATATTTCTGTATGCATTTTTATTGTCTTACAGGTATTGATATACTTAATTATTTTTTTATTGTCTTATAGCCATATTTTATTTGTATTCTTATTTTTGTGTACCTTTATAATTTTGTATTAATTTACATTTTAGTTTTAGGTTTATTTACTTTAGTAAATCAAGTAAAAATATTTATTTGGCAATTAGATGAAATAAAATAAGTTTAAAAGTTTTGTAAAATATTTAATTTTACAAGTTTGTCATATGTATTATTGTTGGTCTTTAATTATTATAACTTGTTATGGCTTTAGTTTAGGTTTATTATAATAACCCTGCATGGTACAGAGACGCTTCCAAGTTCTCTGTCTGACTCACTTGCCCCTGATTATGGAGTCCATGTTTATGATACTGAGACAGCTGAAACACATACTGTGTTTCGTGATATCTGCCAGGTTGCTGTATCACTTGTAGCATCTTTCATTTAATAAAATAAATTAAACCTACAGGCCTTCTCCTCACAGTGTATGGCTTACATCTAGAGTCTGCTCTCTCCTCCATTATTCATTATTAGATAAATTGCAGTGATGTACGTCGCAGTCTGTGCAGCAGAGCGCTCTGATGCGTCATTATAAACATGCGGATGTGAAAACAAACAGCATTATTCCTCTTCTCCATCTCATGCCCCACGGCAAACTCAAGTCAGCCACTTGTTTCAGCAAAACAAATAATTGTGCAAAATAAAACAAGCAAGCCACTCTGAAATCCATATCGAGGAAAGCAGTTAGAGAAAATAAAACATGGGAGTCAGGCCGCATAAAGCTTGCTTATTGCGAATACATTTCAAAAATACTAAATTAAATGCCACAAGCGAGTCGACTATGTATGGCTTCAAATATAAAAAGACTAATCTTAAGCTTTTTATTGGTCAGGTAATCTGGAGTGAACTGAAAATCAAATAACATTTGGCTAGGGATATTTCTTTACTTTTATAGATCAAATGCCATTTGCTCTATTCTGAGAGATGCGTATAAGTTTACAGTTTCATTTCACTATTGATAGTCTGTGCAAATTGCATATAGTTCTCAATAACTGACTAATGAAGGACTGCTCATATTTGTTGCTTTCAGTTTCCATTGCACATATCATTTCAGAAATGTGTTTGTATTTTAAATAGGAAACCTTTGATATGATTAGTTAGGGTTTGATGAATCACACTTACACTGGGTTGCACAAGTTTTGTGGTTTGTGCAGGGATACATAATTTACATTGCCTGGCCAATGTGGTTTGAAATTAAAGTTATAATATGGTAAACAAAGTATTTATTTGATCTGTTTATTTGATAAACAGACTGTTTATTTGATCACATTTTCGACAATTTCGAATGAGAAGACAAGTAGAACTGAATTGAGTAGAAAAAATACTCTTTGCATTATCAACGCTAGCTATGTTTCCATCTAAACTTGTTAACTGAACGTATGCAAAACAAAATACAGTATTGCAAATATTTTGGAATAAAGCACAGTTTCTATCCCATGTATTCAATAAAACAGTAAATGTGTCATAAATAATTAATATAAAATGTGTTCCAACTATAGTCAAAAGTAGTGTTTTCTTATTGGATTAAAATAATAAGAACAATAATAATAATAATAATCAAATCTGCCTGAACTGAGCTCAGAAATTTCTCATTTAAGATTGTATGTGATTATCATTATTATATCTTGGCATGTCCATGCAGCATTTTTTAATGTGATATTCAAAAATTAAAAATAAATAAAATATGTGGCTGGAAACATCGCTAGTGTTACATATTGAAATGAATCCACACTGAACTGACTTGAGCCAAATAGTGACACTATTGTCTTCTGTAGAGCTGCTAAAATGAATGTCTGATGAATTTTAAGCATTAACAACATTATTACTATTTTTATTATTATTTATGTGACTTGAGAGTACCTAGCCCGATACCGATGCCAATATCAGTACCTGTGCATCCCTAATAAACATTCACTTCTATGCAAACAATAAACATCCATAAATCAAATTTAATATATTACATGATATAACAAGGCAAATAGTCCTCTGTTTACAATCGCACACCAGCCAAACAAATGATAGCATTGCAAAACGCCATCGTTTGTCCTCAAAAAATTGGTTGCAAGCAGAGGTGGAAAGAGTACGAAAATATTCTACTCAAGTAAAAGTACCATTACATTACTGAAATTTTACTTAAGTACAAGTAAAAGTACCAGTCTATTTAAAATTTACTCAGAGTAAAAATTACTTAGTTACATTTTAACAATGGAGGGAGGAAAAATGGGATAGACCAAAGGTGTCAAACTCAGTACCTGGAGGGCCACAGCCCTACACAGTGTAGATATTACCATAGTTAAACACTTAGGATCCAGCTAAACTAATAATTTAGGCTTATTTGAAAACTACATGGTGTGTGTGTAGAGCAGGGTTGGAACTAAACTCTTTAGGGCTGTGGCCCTCCAGGAACTGAGTTTGACACACCTGGGATATGGGCCTATAAATCTCAAACTAGGTGTTTTTAATTAAAGTAATCGGTTAATTAGAATAATAAGACATTTGGGCTGTTACCAGGCAAATTAAATCAGTATCAACAAAATTAATCTTTGCAATGCAGAGGAAACACAGAAGCTTCATCTGAAGTGGCATAGATGTATTTACACACTGACATGAATGCATTTAGCCTGCAGTTACAAATGCAGAAATAATGTTTTGATAAATAAGACATAAAATGTGACACTGAACCACAAAACCATAAGGGTCCATTTTCCTAAATTGCGATTTATACATCATCTGAAAGCTGAATAAATCATATGTCCATTGATGTATGGTTTGTTATGATAGGACAATATTTGAAAATCTGGAATCAGGATGCAAAAAAATCCAAATATTGAGAAAATCTCCTTTAAAGTTGTTCAAATTAAGCTCTTAGTTTTGATATATTTACAGTAGGAAATTTACAAAATATATTAATGGAACATGATCTTTACTTAATATGCTAATGATTTTTGGCATAAAAGAATAATGTATAATTTTAACCCATACAATGTATTGTTGGCTATTGCTACAAATATACCCCAGCGACTTAAGACTGGTTTTGTTGTCCATGCCAGGGTCACAAATGTTAAATAGTCATTAGAAATTAAAAAATAAATAAATCAAAAGATACTTTAAATGTTAAATTAGAACCACCAGTAGGTGTCAGCAAGTCACTGATAAGTGAGTCATTGCGATTGAACAGAATCATTTAAACGGTTAATTCATTCAGGAACAAAACACCGTCATTGCTCAGAGTCAGAGACGCAAAACTGTGTATGGTGGCTGTGTTTGGAATAATTTTTGTTGTCGAAATAGAGCAAAAACAGGCAATATGGTGTTTAAAACGTAAGTCTCTTAATTAACTTCTTGTTTTCTGAACTGTTGTAAAAAGAAAAACTACAGGCCTATGTAATCATGGCGATTTTTTTAGAAAAACTGCATTCTTCAAGTGATGTTGACTTACTACATTAAATTATATAAATATATACATTTTCTGCTTCTATATCTTCAATTTTGTGATCATTCTAAATGCATTTTAACAGACTGAATCACGAAAGAAAGCACTCCATATGCACGGATTAGTCTAATCTAACGTTACTAGATTTCACGGCACACTGTTTAGAGTGATTTGTTTGGTTTTTGGCAAAATACTGATAATGCCAAATCGCACATCGTTAAAACAACAATTACTATATTATCGCAGATGATATTCCACACCCTGCACCACTGTCTTTTTAGCTCATTTGTGCAAAACCTTTTGTTAAACTGTTAAAGCTTCAATTTTAACCACCAATGCACCGATGCAAGTATTAACCTTACGTTATCTCTACATGATGCTTGCGAAGGGTTGATGTCGAGATGTTATAAGCTGCTAGTTCGGTCTCCCGAGGCAAACACAGCTTACACTGCATAATAGAGCATGAATATATGGCCAGGGGTTCACTTCATTTCCTTCGAGTTCAACTTCAGCAGAGTACGACGGGTTTGGTTTTCAGCTGGGTCTGAACCAATAACGCCTGTCTTGTCCGTCTGCATCTTTCTTGTGATTTTAGCGCCAGTTTCTTCTTCTGCCCATTATTTACTGCAGTTGTTTCCACGGAGCAATTTTTTTTTACTCATTAATTAATGTGTTTTAAAATGTAGCGGAGTACAATAAAAAGTAAAATTACAGATTAAAAAATTACTTAAAAAAGTACAAGTACACAAAAAAGCTACTCAATTACAGTAACGCGAGTAAATGTAAATCATTACTTTCCACCTCTGGTTGCAAGGATAATTGCAGCTAACTGCAGCATTGCCTTTTTGTGTCTCTAACATCAGATGGAAGACAGGGATATCAAGTAGGAATATCCCACATCCGACTCTGTTTCTCTCTCGGTTCATTTGCATGCCATGGTAAATTTTAGCACTTTGTCTCCCGGAAATCAAAGTTCAGGCATTTAGTTATCCCCTTGCAAAATGCCTGCGGGGAGAGAAAAGATGAGGTGTGCATTGGGAAAATTTAACCGAATACATCATTCATTCATTCATTCATTCATTTTAGTGATTACATTGTAACAAACGTCAGGAGGCTGAGGTGCTAGCTTTGTGCCTTTGGACTTAACACTGCATTATTAATGTATCCTTCTACCCACCTGCCTTGACTGCATTGTTATCTGTCTGCTTTCAGATCGGTACTACAGTGGCTGAACCGCGTGCAGTCGTTCCTCTACTGCAACGAGAATGGCTTCTGGGGAACCTTCCTGGAGAGCCAGCGCACGTGTGTGTGCCACACGGGGGCCACCCTTTGCCAGCGGCCCATCCCTTGCGTGATTGGTGGAAACAACAGCTGCGCCATGTGCAGCCTGGCCAACATCTCACAATGCGGCTCCTGCAACAAGGGCTACAAGCTGTACCGTGGACGCTGCGAGCCGCAGAACGTGGACTCTGAGCGCAGCGAGCAGTTCATCAGCTTCGAGACGGATCTGGACTTCCAGGACCTGGAGCTCAAGTACCTGCTGCAGAAGATGGACTCGCGGCTGCACATCCACACGACCTTCATCAGCAACGAGGTGCGCCTGGAGACCTTCTTCGACCCGCGGTGGCGCAAGCGCATGTCGCTGACGCTCAAGAGCAACAAGAATCGCATGGACTACCTACACATGATCGTAGGCCTGTCCATGAAGATCTGCCAGATGCGCAACAGCAGCGTGGACCCCATGTTCTTCATTTACGTCAACCCGTTCAGCGGAAGCCACTCGGAGGGTTGGAGCATGCCGTTCGGTGAGCATGGATACCCGCGCTGGGAGAAGGTGCGACTGCAGAACTCGCAGTGCTTTAACTGGACCCTGCTGTTGGGAAACCGCTGGAAGACCTTCTTCGAGACGGTGCACATCTACCTGCGAAGCCGCGCTAAGGTGCCCACCGTCCTGCGGAACGACACGGGTCAGGGCCCGGTGGACTTATCCGACCCCAACAAGCGGCAAATCTACATCAAGATCTCCGACATACAAGTGTTCGGCTACAGCCTGCGATTCAACGTCGACCTGTTGAGGAGCGCCGTGCAGCAGGTCAATCAGTCATACACACAGGGGACCCAGTTCTACTCGTCCTCGTCCATCATGCTCCTACTGCTGGACATACGGGAGAGAATTAACCGTCTGGCCCCTCCGGTGGCCCCTGGGAAGCCCCAGCTGGACCTGTTCTCCTGTATGCTGAAACATCGGCTCAAGCTCAACAACAGCGAGATGATTCGTGTCAATCATGCCTTGGACATGTACAACACAGAAATCTTGAAACAATCAGACCACCTGACTACCAAACTTTGCTGAAAACACAATTAGAAAGAAGAAAACGTTGTATTCAGGACAAAAAAAAGAGATAATGCTTTTTATTTTATTCTCCGTTTGATTTGGAACCTTTTGGTTTGCTTTTTGATGTATTATTAACAACTTTGTATGTGTAATTGTTAAACGAAAACTAAAAATACAGAGAGGAATAATTTTAGTTCACTAAAGAAAAAAAAAATACTGTATCATATTTGTCGAAGCATGTCTGTCATTTCCTAAAAAAAGAAGAATACTAGAACAGATCACTATTACTATTAAATTCAACATCCAGTGACACAGAGGCCTTGATTTTACTTTGAGGGAACAAAGGTACATCTTAAACTGCCATTCTTTACTGGTTAACACATTTTTAGAGATGTAAAGACAACTACGTAAGGGCGGAACCAAAATACAGTAATTAAATTAAGGCACTACCATGTTACCATGCATCTTTTAGATGAGGTTTATACAGCGTAAGGATTCATTGACTATACTGTGTCTTGTCCTTTCATACGACACCCTCTAAGAAAGCTTGGCAGTGAGTTCAGTACAGACGTCCACCATTTCTTGCTGGGCATCCAGTTTTCATGATTGCCGTTTATTGCTGCTCGCCAGGTGAACTGAATCCTGCGTGGGCTCCCTCTGTTGTATTCAGATTCGCGCTCTTGTTCTTCAGCGAGGTCGAGTCGCTTCGGTGCCTGAGTGCAGTATCTATGGTTGAACATAATCAATTCATGCTATTTCGTACTGCTTCGCATAATGTACACGTTGTGATTGCTGATGTGTCAAGCTTTTTTGCAGCACCGTGAACAAAATTTTATAATTTATCTTTGCTTTAAGGGTCAGCATAAAGCCATACATTTCTCACAGGGACGAAAAAAAAAAGAAAAAAAAGAAGCTGGGCACATTTTGTGAGAAATGTCCTATAAATTGCTTTTGTATTTTTGTTTTTCAGTCTTTTTCTAATGAAATATAGCACAGTGGTCTGAAAAAAAAAGAAAATTATATATATGTACTGCGGGATTATGGCATGACATTGTAAAGCCATTGCATTTTCATTAACAAGAGTGAATCCACAAGAACATTATATTAAAGCTTCAAATGTCTATGATGGTTTTAATCTCAAAATCTGCTTGTATACCAAATGTACACTTTACTTTTATAAGATTTAATTTGGGTTTTATATTCCTTGATGCAATTCAGGTTTAACTTTTTGACATGTCGACTGATTAATCTCTCTACTCTAAAATCTTGGGATGGGGATTTTATTTTGTATTACATTTTTTTGTGCAAAAGAACCTTAGAGAACTAGAGTAATTTCTAGCATAGGGAGAATGCAATTAGTATTAGCATTAATTATTTTATTTTCACTATTGTTATTCAATCGTATTAAGTGCCTGTTAGCTATCCCTTTAATGCTTTTTAATTTTTTTGGTTTGTTTAACAGGAAGATACCATCTAAATCTAAACACATGCTACTTGACTCATGGGAACAGGGCCAAACGCTTTCTTTCTGTACTCTGCATGAATTGAAAATAACCTTTTGAAAGGAGACTTAACTTGGTTAATGAATTAGAGTTAAATGTGTATTATAATTGTACATACCTATTTTTCCTTGATATAGCCATGGAATCAAAAGCTTTTCATAGATTACAGTAAACTAACCACAGCCCATTAAACACAACGCAAACCCCCCTCGAGCACAAGTTCTGTAAATATTGCAGGTCCCCCACAAAAACATTTGCCCTCATCTGGAGAAACATTACCAGCTGAAATGGATCTTGTCCAAGCTAAATCTGTTAATGATCTACACGAGCACATGCTTACAGCTTTCCATACACTTCTGTTGAAACCATGTAATATACACTATCCGATAGAGCGTTCAGTGGGTTGAGAAACTGCTTTGAAGTACTTTATGTAATTTCTGCTGTTCTGTTGAAATAACTATATCGGCTTTCTTCAAAATGAATGTTTCAAATAATAATCTATTTCTCATTAAAATGCTATATTTAATAAGAAGACCAATGCTTGTTTGTACCACACAAAGTCAGCAGCAATCACACAGCAACCAAGGGTTTATAGTTTCATGCCAATCCCAGTATTTTCATATCTGCCTGTTTGGTGTAAGAGTGGCTGCTGAGCAGACTCTGCTCATTTTCGAGACTAACAGGTAAGGATGCAGTTGAACATGCTGCGGTTGCACCTGAGGGAACTTGGGTTAAGTGTCTTGCTCAAGGAAAATCTGGTTTAGAGGCATTCAAGACTTCCAGGATAAAAGTAACATTTCTGGGGTCAGAACTCTAACACAATACCCCTTGCTACTGCTGAAGAACTGTGGTGAGACAAAGAGTTTCTGACACTGTTTCACACCACAGGGCAAATCTAATCTTGTTTCTCCATAATTCCTATCAAGATGACATATCATTAGAGAATCAAATCACAGGTCTGAAAAATTGTTAGTTTAGAAAGGCAAATTATTAACAATTATATAGATGGATGAAATAACAGCTGAACCTTAGTGTGTTTATTATCATCGTTTGGACATTCTTAAATGTCTTGACCAAACTGCTGTATTAAAAATAAAACCTGAAAGGTTTTCAGCAGTGTTGTGGTTTGGACATGATTACACCAACCTTGACTCTCTGGGAAAATGTGCCTCTACTACATTTTTGGAAAAGTCAAAAAAGTATCTAAACATACATTTCACATCAGTTTCCAGTTTAAATGAACACTAGAGGCATAGAAAACACCAATAACTTTTATTCTCTTTCACAAATTATGATTATTGGGGCAGAGTATCAATTAATAAATACGTATTTTAATGCAGTTTCTTACACAATATTAATTAATGATCTTAAAATACTTTTACCAAAGCATATGATGTGTAAACTAATATATGTTGGTGTTTGCATCACATAACCAGCTCCATATGTATGGATTTCTTGGTATAGTAAACTTGCTCTGTAGCGCACCCGGTACAGCACAGCACTTGTAATGGGAATTGAGTCCAATGAAATATAAAATACATTGAATGACAATATAGTTACTTCAGTAAATGTGTTTTTATCTTACACTTTCTTTTGTTACCACTATACTCTAGGGTTTAGGGGTACACAGTTTTCAAATGCAAACCTCATCTGTTTCAGATAAAACTGAACATGCTTTTAGCGCCACTCACTGGAAATTTCACTTTGAAAGTGTTGCGTAAAAAGCAACAAAATATCACAACAGACATGTTTTTCCAATGAGCCTTATTTGGGTTACACGTAGCAGAAAGGAGCTGATATTAATGTTACTGATACTGATGTATAACTTAACGTTTCCATTTTGATATTAAAATAGCTTTAGTCAAGGTTCAAAACACAGGGTTGTTTATGTGTTCCACACTCACACTCATATAACCTGACAAACGTGTACATCTTGCATCTATGATGCAGCTATCACCACTGTGCTTCCTTGTGTAATATAGATGCAATCATAACCATTTTGTGTTATGGCAAATTGGTGGCTAATTTGTATGAATCCGTACAACCACATTTGTACATTTTCATGCAATTTACTAATACCCCAGTCATGGTTATGATTAGCATTGGACCTTCTTGCTTAATTTTTTTTCACAAATCGTATGTTTTTGGTAGAAAAAAAAATATTACCAGTTTCTGCAAAATCTCCACTTTATAAAATAGTTGTGTTTTCCTGTAATATTGGGAAGGCCCACCCTTAAATATCTGGTCTTATATTGTACCGCCTGTTTTATTTACTATAGCACACCTCTCCTCAGCAAGACACCTGATTCATTCACAATAGTTGAGGGACAAGTGAAGAGCTCTTTTCCAAAACGCTATAAATCCATTTTAATAGTTTTCATGAAAATGACATTTTTTTACCTAGACCCATACATTTTGTTAATATTCAATCTATCCTGTTAAAATGGTCTGTTGGCTCAGTCTGAACATGTTAAACAATGATTGTTAAATGAAACAACAATATTGTCGATCAATATTGTATTTTTTTTAATGTTGGTTTATGTCTTAAAAAAAAGAGAACATGCAACATATGACATCAGGGACTCATACTATAAACCGGTCGCACCAGCCTTGTGTTGATGTAACCCCCCTGGGTCCGCACCATCACACCGAACGGGTCTCGAATCTGAGTTTCCGGTGTGGGATGCGGGCGCTCTAACAAGGAACGCCAAAGGCTACAGCCTCTAGCGTCAATCGGTTAAACACCACCTTTTGTTTTTTGTGATTTTCTTTGTCCAGTCTGCGTTTTCTACCCCCAGGTGTAGGTCTCACTGGCTCATCCAGGCCATCAAAAGTGTTATTAGAGTTTAAAGCACTCATTTTGAAGACTGAGCACAAACAAATGCTTCAAAGCGTCGTCATGTTGGATTGCATTGAACGAATTCTGATTGGTCGAGAGGACATATCGCATTTAGGCTAAAAACAGGTTCGGCGCTTATAGCGGTTTGGAAAAGAACTGCATCTTGCAGTACATTTTAAACAAGGAAATCTAGCGATTTGGCATGAAACATTGATGGAGCAGTAAATAGGTTCAGTACACAGCAAAATGGCATGACAAACTCATTTTTTTTTATTTGGCGTTTATCGCGTTTTGGAAAAGCACAGTTTAATGATTTGAGTTAGGACTTTAGACAATAGACAATAATTGAACTGAATCACTAAGAGCAATAGTAATGGTGGTTACCTTAGCAACTGCCACTAATTAGAAGGTGCTCCTCATCTTGTCAAGAATCCTTTAAGTATTGCACAGTGAACTCATAGGACAAAAATAAATGGATGCACATGAGCACTCAGAACATCACCATCAATTACATTTCCCCCACATAAAATAAATAAGCCTCTCAACCCACCAAGGTCAAGTAAACCACCCTCTTTCCCTGCCAAGTCGAGTATCGATGTGTGGTCGGTAAACTGCAGACTTTGCATTATTGTCCTTCCGGTGGCTTCCCATTACGTGAAATGCTGATTAATGCTGTAGCATGCAGCAGCTAATGAGGCGAATGAGTCTTTGTGTGTGAGCTAACCCACTGCTACACCCCACCCAAACCACGAATGCTCTGCCAGGATATAATTACAATGTCCTAATAAATCACCATGCGTTGTGCTTAATGTATCGTAAGCTCATTGCTAAGATTGTGTGAGCAATTGATATGGAGATCCACCCGACCGTCAACGCCAATTGACTTGTTCAAAGGGTACAGGAACTTCAAGCTATGGAAACTGTCCTATTTAAAAGCACATATGTGTGTACATAGCAAATTAACTACAATGCATTTTGGTGCATTTTTATACTTCTCAAGAATTTATGAAATCACACCCCTCTAAAAACTTAAAATTGAAAAAGACAGCATATAGGCTGACCATGGAAACAGATTTTTATATCCATCTTGACCATTTCATACTCTGATATACTTTATTTATTTGGTGAGAAGGTGAGGATATTAAAATGCTGAAACATTTTAGTATTAAATATTTTATAATAAAAACAAAAAAAAACAATATTCATCCATTTTGTTGATTATTCATGCACATAATCCAATGTAAATTTGTGCATGCAAGAGTGTTGTTGTGTAAATTGTCCCGGATGCCTCCATTTAAGACCCATGAAGATGCAATTTCGGTTATGCTAAACTAGATCCTGTAGATTTAGACACAGATTATGTAGCATTTCAAGAAATGTTCAAGTTTACATGAAGCTGGCTGGTTATTTTATTCAGGATGGTGCACTCTCATAAATAATGGTATAGCATTCATTGGGGCAGTACCTTTTCAAAAGGTACACTTTGTACCTAAAGGGTCCATATTAGTACCTTAGATGTACATATTAGTACCTAAAAGGTATGAAAGTGTACATGTGAAAAGGTACCGCAGCAGTGCACCAATTTTTTCTTTTTCTGAGGGTGTACTGACCAAATGACATTGTCCAAATTCTAACATATGAGTCTGGGACAGTTATCTTGTGTTTGTGGTTTAATGGGGGTCTAGACCAAAGGTCACCAATTAGCGTGGTCCAGATCCTGACCCCTTGACTGGCTTCACACGGGCTGGGAATAATTCCTCACAGTGCTGATTATCATGACAACAGAGACAGTGTCTGAATTGGAAGTGAGTGCCGTGACATCACATGACAAAACTAGATCCCTTCTATTAAAAAATAGAGCTGTCTATGCTGCAAGCACCCACTCCATATGACAGATGGCCTGTTTCTGTTTTTGATGCACTGCACAGCTACTCAGGCTCTTTTATTTCCCCATCTGACTATAATGAAATAACTTAATTCACAGATAGTGTGAATTGTATGTAATTGTTATTTTTATATTTAAAGCTGCAGTCCGTAAGTTTTACCTCTTTGTCGCCATCTCTGTTTGAAAACCTGGAATTGCAGTTACTTGTGGAATTATCTTCCTTGCGTGGGGTTGTGAGTCGTCACAGCTCCAGCGCGGATTAATCTAATGTTTTGAGGTGAATGTGTGGCAGTCAGTCACTGCACCGGTGTGGATGTTTACTGTACTCCGCAATCACAGATTCTAGCCTATGTCTTGGAATATATGACCCAAATAAGAATTTTCACCGTATATTGCCATCTGAACAAGTAAGTAACAAGTCTGCCCTGTTTGTTCTGACCAACTGAGGAAAAAAACATTAAAATAAATCGCGCTACCAATGGTGATTAAATCTAAAGATCAGTTAGCTCATATATCACATCAAACTGTGCAAATTATTATTATTGTTATACTTTATTCTCAAATCATTAATGTTAACAACATCAACATTTAATATAAATAAATTATTCTAACCCAAAAAGCTAATTATGCTCCCTTCAAATTGGTTTTCTTTAAAATACAAATCTTGTGTAATCCAAGGCTATCTCTAATCAGAAGCACATTTAAAACTGGAATATAATTGTATTTAATTCACATGTGTTTCATAAGCACATAATTCTTTCTGGATTACAATCCGCCATCAAAATGAAACATTTAATTAGTCCAGCTACTGTGAGAAAAGGCTATACACGATGCACCAACTACATAATCCTCACATGCGATAGCCTATAAGATGGGACAACTTCTTTATGTTTACAGACGTGGCGTAATGACACAGCAAAATACTTGAATTTCCAGTGAAAACCTACCCGTACCACTCAAATTAGAAAACATTATTATAAGATAACCGTTGTGAATCGGGCTAAAGTAAGGTGATAGATTTGAACGCTGGCTGGTTATGTACTTTCTCAAATAATTGATTTCGGATAATTTTTAACCAAAACAAAATGCCAGACTACAGCTTTAAATTCAGCTTTATATACATTTAAAATGTCTCTGGGCAACCAATTTCAGACATATTTTGGTTATATATGTAGGCCAATGGATTATTTTTAAAACAGTTTCACAAAGCAATAATCTTTTGACTATTTAAGTATTGCAAAAATGCACATGGCTTTTTTCATGTCCATACAAGCCAAAAACTTTGTCCAGACCAAAATGCATGGACGCTCAGAGAGATTTTCGGTGGAATTTAATTTACACAGGCCAAGGTAATGAGAACAGATAAATTGGTAGACCAGCAAAAAGCTGAAACACTATGATTCCATACAAAAATAACTGCATGAATGTGAAGCCACTATAATGGCCTGCCTTCAGGTTAATGTTCATCTAGCCTTGGGTTTCTGAGAACATTCAAAGGGAATGGCCCATGTATAGGGCTGTATCAAGTCAAGGTTTCCCCCTTTTGTTGCAGCAAAGATGACTGTGTGTGATTTAAATGAGGATCGTGGAAAGTGTTCCTTATTTTTCCATCTAAAAGTACCCCCAAGTCCTGGAGACAGTATTAACTGCCAATCAAATAAGTTTTGCATTGGGGAAGTTTTCAAGCATGTTAAATATGAAGCATGCTGATGCTTTTGAAACAGTCCCAGAATAATTACTATGCCATCGTTTTACTTCAAATACATTTTGTTTGCTTTGAAAAACAACAAAGCAGTGATGTTTTATGCAGACATAGTGGTTCTGCATCAGGTTCTGAATGAGACATCTCAACTAATTGTTTCTGGCAAAGACAGTCAGTCAGTATGATTTAGAAAAAAATCATAATTTTGTCACCTAACTGAGGCAAAAGGCATGCTTTTTAAGATGCATGCATTTATAAATATGCTGTGGCAACTATATAAAATCAGGCTCATAATTTGCAGAAAAACACAACAGTCATGAAATGCCATAAATCTTCATTCTCAGCTTTGGGTCTGAGAAAATATGCCATGAGGCAGAAGAAAGCAATAAGGACAAAGATTTATCATCTCTATCAGCATCTTCAATCACAGAGGAGCAGAGCGAGATTTAGGCTTTGCTCTTTGAGAGGAAAATAACACTAAACATCAACAATATGTCATGAATATCCCCTGTGCTCCAGCATCAGACGGCAGGACTAACCTGGGATAGATCGATCGTACCCTTAAACCTCCAACCCTGTAGGGTTTTATGTCAGATTTGGACACAAGATAAGAACGTTATTATGAAGGGCCAAGAGCCGAATGTGCATCTGTTGGTGTTCTTGCTATGCTGTTTCTTTGGTCTGCCAGCCTGCAGCAGCCCTAAAACAATACTGTGAACAAAATGATGAAATTCTGCGCATTGATTGGGATGGGTCTGAGAGTCCTTCAACTGAGTCCCCAGTTTTGACTTTGTCTCCTGCTTATAAACCTTTTTTTCTGGGAACAGTCTGTGTTTTATTCTTATTTCTAAGCTCATGCTGAGTTGAGCAAATTCATTGATTTGACTCTCCAGTCTTCATATACTAGATTTAACTGACACCATCTTGGATTTAGATTGTTTTTGTCTTCTTCTACTATTTTTTTCCGTATGAAGAGTCATCTTCTGAATCTTCAGGCCAAGCATTGCAAATATTATAGGATAGATTTTCAATTCCCCTTAATGGGAACTTCAAACTGCGTCCCCTAGGGGTCGCTATGGGGAACGCCGTCAGCGTGACTCGTGTCTGAAGCATACATACAAAAACACAACTTGTTGGCCTGCGTCAGCCTATGACGTCACTACACTGTAAAAAAGAAAAAGTTAGTTCAACTCAAATTTTCAAGGCAACCGACTGCACAGAATTTTTGAGTTGAAGATATCAACTTAATTTTTTAAGTTTTGAAGAACTACAATTATTACGTTGCGTCAGCCAAGTTTTTCAAGTTCTGACAACTAAGTTTTTCAAGTTCTGACAACTAATTTTTTCAAGTTCTGACAACTAAGTTTTTTTAATTCAAGTAACTGGAACTTTCAAGTCTGTAAAAGCTTACTATTTTGAGTTCAGATTACCATCCCCTGTAATAACTTACTATTTTGAGTTTAAATTACCCCCCCACATTAAATCATCCACTGACAGTAAACCAGTTAATTTATGCATGTTTATTTGAACGACTTTGGCACAAACAGCTTTACAATTCCACAATGTAAACAAGTAATCTTATGCCCAAAGCAAATACATCAGGTTTCAGTACCATAATATGGGCAATGTAAACAAGTAAGCTTATGCCCAAAGCAAATACATCAGGTTTCAGAACCGTAATATAGGCAGTTTTTTTTTTACTTTCCGACTCTTGTTGAGACCTTACAAATAATGCAATATTGCCAAAGATGACCGAAACACAGTTGTATAGTGTCTAAGTATTAATTCAGAAATGTGTAAATCCCCAGCTGAAAAAGCCAAATTATCTGAACTTTCTGAATTATCTGAACTTTGAAATTAGCCAAAAATGCAAACATGCAGGCTAACAGTAATGGTGAATGTTACGTGCTAGTATTTTTGTTCCATCCCCTTTTGTTATGGGTTGCTGTGTTTCTCCCCTCTGCTGTTGGTTTCTTCCTGTTTTCCCGCTCTCTGTTATCTTTAAGTTTGTAGGTGCTGCTATTGGTCGGAGACAACCAATCAACGGCTGTGGTTCGGCATATAAGGCACTCTGAAGAACTGAAGAGGAGGAGCTTGGAGTGTGTTTGTTGGCTATGCCTCCATTTTGTTGGAGTACTGACTTTGCGGTAACAAAAGGGGAGGGAACAAAAATACTAGCACGTAACAGTGAAACACAGCTTGCTTACTGAACAATCAATACCGTAGTCTCTTGACAGTAATATGACAGCTACACATAAAATATTTGTTTTTAGTTCAAATAAAGCACTTGTGTCCAGAGCAAATAAGGCACATGTCAATAAGTTGGGGAAATCAAAAGGAACAACATAAAAACCATAAGGTGGTCTATGTGAAGACTTACAAAATATCCAAACATAATAAATGAACAGACATGATAAAATAAATCTTCCCCATGGACACTTGCCACACAAGCAAAGATGCAGACTATAACAGCAATGCTGAAACAAAGCTTGCTTCTACTGAGAAACAATCAATAGTCTCGTGACAGTTATATGACAGCTACAAATAACAGATTTGTTTTTAGTCAAAATAAAGGAACAACATAAAAACTATAAGGTAGTCTATGTGAAGACTTACAAATTATCCAAACATAAATGAACAGACATGATAAAATACATCTTCCCATGGAAAATGAATCACTGGTTTAACAGCTTGGTCTTGAAGTCGGACACGCTGTGAGCAATTGGTGGACATTTCCATGAAAATGTGCTGGATAGTTTCAAAGGTATACCTGATGTCTTTTGGGAACTCCATGTTGAGGGTATAAAGCAAGCCAAAAAGATACGCAAGTGCAGTCGGGGTGTCTGGGATGTCTTTCAGGACAATGGTTTCCTCCAACACAAGGGCAATATTAATGACTGCATCGTCATCATCAAGCACTGTGAGGACCCCCATCTTGATGCCTTTCATCTGTTTGTCATCTGCATCAGTTGCCTGACAAAACAAAAACACCACTGAAATAATGTCCTGTAGAAAACTAGTCAATAAAGAGTGATGTCTATTTGTGTATGGCCTCTTTGCTATACAACACTACTAAAAGCTTAAGGTCTTCCAAGCTGCACTTACCAGGCATCTAGAGAAAAGCTTCTCAGTATTCTCCCGCAGAAATATGGGAAGACCTTCCACAGCTGCCTGTCTGCAATGACTTGTGATGTCAGATGTCTGTTTTGGAAGAATATAAAGACAAACAAATACTTTTGTTTAGCTCTGTGAAATGTACTTGTGCATGTGCACTTGTGCTTGTACTTGTTCCATTTGTATTCCCATCTCTACAATTGTGCATGTAGGCAGATAAAATAATTGCAGGCTCTGTTAGTTTGTTAGTGTTTCTTTTTGTATTTTAAGGATAAGTTCACTATTTTGCACTTTGAGCCCCCTATCTGGGTTATCTTGGATGAAATAGAGTGTTTGACGAACACTCAACGAACACCACTAACCAATCGGTGAGTTGCACATCTTTGAAAACGAATGATTAGGGTTGATTTAAAGACAGGTTTGTGAATGCATGTAACTAGCCATTCTGAAGCATGGCAGGGCCGATTCTAAATCAGCCAAAAGCTCAAGACTGGACCAATAGTAAAAATTCTGGTGTCAAACACTCTATTTCATCAACCCAGAGAGGGGCCTCAAAGTGCAAAACCGTGAACGTATCCTTTAAATATTACTGTATTAAATAGTCAATCAAGATGGAACTCGCTCACCAATGTAGCTGATGCAAAAAAAGAATTAAGTTATATTAGATCAAAAGTGCAGAGTGCTAGCTTGGTAGTTCCTTCTTGATTAATGGTTTAAATATTAGTGGACAAACTGAAGAAAAGGCCTTGTAGTCAATATAACAACCTGTTTGTCAAGCATTTCCAAAAGGGTTTCCATCTCTCGACTAAAGGCACCCTTCCTGGCACGATACAATTTCAGCAGACGAGGGGTGAACATCTCAAGGGCAGCTTTAAATGTTCCCATCAGGTCCATGGTGGTCACACGAGTGAACTCTTGACATATCTGAATGAAACAAATGCAATACAAATACAACAAGCTGATAGTGTGATTTCATTGTTATAATTAAGACTGCAAACTCAAAGCCATGATACAAATAAACCTACATACACTATTATGAAAAAAACATAACACAAATGTAAACAAATGCACCAAGTTCAAGAAAAAAAAAGATGCCTTACCTGTTCTTCAAGAAATAGACCGGGCCACCTCTCCAGAACCTCTGAGACCATGGGTTCCATCTCTACAATCTCCATTCTCCTAAGGGAGAATGTGATGTCCATCTTCTGTCTGATGAACTCCATGTCCTTGTTTTTCTTCTTCATGGCTTCAACCAGGGAAGACCTCAGGTCTTCCAAGTCATCCTCAGTGTAGCTTTCAGGATGATCTGGTACATGGTTGACCTCACCTCGTTTTGTTTTTTTCAAGGAAAACCTTCCCTCCGGACAACCATCCCCATCATCATCATCTCTTCTTCGCCTGTTGACACCATGATCATCCGCCTCCTCCCTTCTTGATCTCCTGTTGACACCAACCTCATTACATCCAGCTTGACGTAGTTTTGATCTGTAGTTCCCCATCTTGTACTTTATGCTGGTTGTCCATCCCGCATATCCAGTACCACCACCAGGCTCTTTGAGGCAGGGATGTTTGTTGACAAGTTCAGCAGCAACAGAATCAAACTCATGTTTTTCAGGGTAGGATTCCACAGAAAATATTTCTTGTGCCAACTTGTCCAGAATCTCTTTTTTCACATCTCTGGTTACATGTAAACCCTTCCCTAATATTTCAAACATGTCATTCCCCTTGCGGAGTATCAGTTCAACGTCATATGAGAATGCTGGTACTGGGAACGGAGTGGGCCACTGTGAAACGTTCCTCCTATATGTCCGCACAACTGAAGATAAGCTGTGGATTGAGTCTGGAGATCCAATGATGGCTGTGTCAAGGGAAGAGATGGGGGATGACCGAGTTGGTGTTGGAGGTGATGGTGATGGCATGTCCTCATTGCTCCACAGAATATGCAAGACAGCCTTTTCTGAAGGTAACTCTGCTATGTCAATCAGGTTGCAAACTGCCTGGCCAAAGTCTGAGTCTACATACTGTATACAGAATTCACCCACAAGTTCAAGTTTTTGACGCAGTTCATTGTACAGTTCCTATAAAGTTTCAGGAGCTTTGGTCAGCTGAATCTTACGGACGAGTTTGGGATTTATGTGGACCAAAAGCAACAAAGCCTGTGAGGACAAAAGAAGAACAGATATTTGCATGACACTTTAAACTGAAGCCATATAGAGTCATGGCCAAAAGTATTGGCGCACCTCAAGAATTGTTGGTTTTTAAGCAAAATTCACACACTTTTGAAGGTTTTTTGATAAAATAACCAAACCAGGATATTTTAAATAGCTCAACACAACTGAAACAACAATTGGTTTCCCCAAATGTATATATCACCAAAATACTGCCGGAAGTGAATACTGCATGGTCGAAAGTATTGGCACCCTTCACAACAAGTGTCTTTTGCCGCGATAAAAGCACACTTTTCATTGATAAAATCCAGTGCTAAGGTTATGGGTAGTCAGACGTCAGCTGTGGTAGCACTCCTGAGAAATATCAGCCCATTTCTAATGTACAAAAATCTCCAGCTTACTCACTATACATCTCTGTTGGTTTATACGGACAGTATGAGGTTTTCTTCGAGTAGAATCGAGTTTATTATCCTTTAGAAATGGGCTTATACTTCTCAGAAATGCTACCACAGCTGGCGTCTGACTATCCATAACCTTAGCTGTGGATTTTAACAATGAAAAATGTGCTTGTATCACTGCAAAAGACAGTTATTTTGAGTGCCAATACTTTTGACCATACAGTATTCACTTCCAGCAGGATTTTGGTGATATTTTGTGTTGAATTTGAGGAAACCAATTTTTGTTGTTTCAGTTCTGTTGAGCTATTGAAAATATCCTGGTTTGGTTATTACATAAAAACACCTTCAAAAGTTTGAGTTTTGCTCGAAAACCAACACATCCGGAGGGGTGCCAATACTTTTGGCCATGACTGTACCTTGAACACTTAAAATCAAGTCATTAACACATGACAAAATTATGAAAACATACAAACAGAAAGGTGCTTACCATTTCAATTTACTGCAGTAGCCAAGCCCTTGGGGTCACCATCAAAGTTCTAGCAACTTGGTATGCAGCCAATGGGTGATAGTCGTTCAAAGTCTCTGGATCCAGGATCTCTAAATCTGAGTGACAGTTATCAATGAGTTGGTAAGACCGATAATGTTCCATGTACCAAGATAACCTTGTGGTGACAAAATATACTTTCCACCACTTGTCCACCAATATGTGTAGTATTCTAAAGAATTCTGGCAGTCCACTGCATTCACCCGCAGACACTATCATGTCCCTCACATACTGGGTCCCATACAAATGTACTTCTTTGGCAAGAGACACATCATCTTCATTTGGGTACTTCTTTTCTAGTACTGTCCTGAGCTTTTCATCTAAAGATGATATTTTCACTCTATCTACACTACCAACATGCAATTTTGGCTTGAACAATTGCTGTGTGTCAAGAAGATATGCCATGAGCTGTTGATGCTTAGTGGAAAGGGTGAGTAGTAAATTCTTAAAACAGTGAGCATCATTAATTGCCTGTTTGAAAAACTATGCTTAGACTCAAATCTAAATGTCCACAGATCCACTAATGGCCCAAAGCACCGTGTGAGATGCACATAGTGATCAATGAAGTGATGCTTTGGTTTCAACTTAAATTCAGGAAAGGTGTCAGTGAGTAACTGTCGATGGTCAGACAATTTATTCCCTAAGTAACATAATGTTCCCTCTGATAACGTAGTAGACACCGTAATCTCCACAATCTCTTTAAGGTCCATTAAAATTTCCCATGACTGCTCTTGTTCGATACCTCAGTTTTGATACCGGTTCCTAACGATACTTTTTTCGATACCAATTTTATGAAATCCATTTTAACAAGATTACATAACACATTACCTCAGAAAAACTTTGGTTTTATTTTTTCAGTTTGACTCATGCTCCTTAGCCAGTGCACAAAGGAACAAAAAAAGCACAAAGGAACAAAAAATGTTTTATAAAGAGCTCATGCACACCAAAGCTGATTTTTAAAAAAAAAAAAATACAGTAAAACTTGTAATATTGTGAAATAGTATTACAATTTAAAATCTTATTTGAATATATTTCAAAATGTAATTTATTCCTGTGATGTCAAAGCTGAATTTTCAAAATCATTACTTCAGTGTCACATGACCCTTCAGAAATATGAAAACAGTTTGCTGCTAAATATTTTGGAAACTATGATACATTTTTTCATGATTCTTTGAAGAAAAATTAAAAAGAACAGCATTTATTTAAAAACGAAATATTTTGTAACATTACACATGTTTTAATGTCACCTTTGATAACTTTAATGCATCCTTACTGAAACAAAATTCTGACTAACCAACACATTTTTGAACGGCAGTGTACATTCAGTAGGTTATTATTAACAATATAATATATAAACACTTTTAAGAGTGATCAACAAGGTATCTCTTCATTTACCAGTCGAAGACGGAGCAACTTTCTGCTTTTCTGCTCTTATGTTTACTCCGTGCACTGTCAATGTCTTCATCATATTTGTCGTGGTAACGTTACCGGTCTTTGCAGTAATTATTTTACCGCAAATACTGCATCGCGGGCTGTTGGCATCGACCCTGGAGAAATGTACCCACACTTTTGATCGACTTTTCCACATCTTTAAGGTATTATGTGTGTGTGCTCGCGTCTCATATGAATATGTGCGCGGAGAATTTGTGTGTGTGTGCTCGCGTCTCATTGAGTATGTGCGCGCTCGCGTCTCATAAGTATGCGCGTGGAGAGTTTGTGCAAGCGCGCCTCATATGAGTATGTGCGCGGAGAGTTCCGCGCGTGTCGTGTGTGCGTGAGCGACTTTGTGTGTCGTTGTGCATTTCATATGTATTTGTTTGAGCACTGACTTTGACGAGTTAACTCCTTAGATATCGAAATCTGGAACCGAACAACATGTCATTTTTCGATACTCGATAGTATCGAGGTAATTCGGTCAGTAACGTTACCTAAAAAGTATCGAACTCGGTACCCAGTCCTACACAAAGGTCACATGCTAGAAGCTATATCTATCTAGTCAACTACCGTATCAAACCGAAGTTTTGCATCACAGTTTTAGCACGTTAGTTCTAAGTTAACTGTTACCTTGGTTGCAGCGCATGGTCACGAGCAGCAATGTGAACTATAACCACCTCCGGTGCTTCGGTTTCATGTTAATGAGCAAAGCAGACGTGCATAAAACAATGCCATCATTCATCGAGAATAACAAACATAACGGCAACACAAATCTTTCAATTAATATGTGGACAATAATTATATTGAGCTTAGCTGTTCAAAATAAGCTAGCTTCTAACCGATTAGCTAGTGGGGGATTTTGTATTGCCATAAACGCCTCGCCTGGTTATGATTGATCGATTTTGTTACCCGCAATGAAATGTAATACAAATACCAAATGCATATACATATTCATATGATTAGCTTACCGGTTAGAAGGAATGTTTCTCTTCGACAAAGACGTCCGCTGGCATCGTGACAAGATGGCGGACGCAAACTTTCGAAAGGAGCTCCTGGGAAAATCCTTGGAAACCCCGTCGCAGCCGGTTGCCATGACAAATTTCAAATGAGCATGCGCAGATAAATTGACCTCACTCTAACTGGGTGTCAACTACAACTTCTAAATAAAATCAACTCAATTTATAAAGTAAGATGAACTTTTCCTCAGAAACGTCTGAAAGTGAGTTCAAGTGAATTACAACAGATAGTTCAAGTTCCAACTAGCAATTTTATTGTCAGTGAATGCAAAAATCTTAGTAAGGTGAACAATTTTGAGTTGTCGTTTTTACAGTGTACCGGC
The DNA here is from genome assembly GCA_027564155.1 of Gymnocypris eckloni scoliostomus. Lineage (NCBI taxonomy): Eukaryota > Metazoa > Chordata > Actinopteri > Cypriniformes > Cyprinidae > Gymnocypris > Gymnocypris eckloni. The sequence goes on from CM050414.1 coordinate 32,041,227, forward strand.
GCGACCACAGTATAAAGGGCACCGGGAGAATACATCATCCACTTTCGTCTTCACTGACTGCTTTGTTTAAAGCGTGCATTCTGGTAAGAGTACAGTTTTCTATCTATTATCATGGCGAGCACTAGCAAGACGTTTAAGAAGTGTGTGGATCCATGTCCTCGTTATTTGACACTCGATGACACACACAATCTTTGCGTTTTTTGTTTGGGCGAGGAGCACGCACGTGATGTCCTCAGGGGGAAATCTGCGTGCACTGTGAGTTTTTTCTATGAAAAAGCTCCGCACTCGTCTGTCCGTCTTTCTGAGGAAAGAGTGGCAGCTATCTGCTTCCCGCGATGAATGGAGGAGAGGAGAATGAAATCGTGGCGTTCGCAGTTGGATCTGGTCGATGAGTTAGAGACGGAGCTTTCCTCTGACGCATCGGCCGAGGGCGAGCCGCTGGATTGTGATGATGCGATCTTTCTGACATCATCCGATTCAGCGGCAAGTGCTCTGCTGGGTCATGCCCAGGAAGAGCAGGAGATGTTAGAGGGCGAGGAAGTTGAGACTGAACCCTCTCAATCCTCCTGCCCTGCGTATGACGAGTTATTGGATGTTTTGGAGCATAAAAAAAATAAATAATAATTGGGCCATAAACCTCCAGCTCGATTGAGCCTTCATTTTCTTCCTGATCTCCATGCATAGGTTGAGAAGGAGTGAAAAAAGCAATTTTTTCTCACATTCATAGGTTTCAGCATACTAGTTATGCTGACATTGAAGGGATGCGTGAAAATGGCTACGAGGGAATGCCCCCTGTGGAAGAGATGATAGCCAGCTATCTCTCTGTGTGCAAGACATCCTCTCTCAAGGCTCCTTCCTTGCCATCTAATCCCCTCAATCTCGCTTAAATGGCAGGGCATATGCAGCAGCAAGTCAGACCGTTGCTTCGTTGCACACTACGGCGGTGCTTCAGGCGTACCAGGCTGATCTGCTGAAAGACCTGGATATGGGTTTCCAATAAAGTCCAGGTCTGAGCCCGAACAATGCAGGGGTCCTAGCCCATCTTGGTCTGGGGATCAGAGATGGGCTCAGAAGGCTAACCTCGTGACTCGTGCCCCTCCCCCGCCTGGGGGCAGGGCTAGAGGGAGGCGCGGGTCAGAGAGAGGCAAAACCTGAGGGAGGTGTTCCAGACGAGGTGTCCTAAACAACACTCTCGTCCGGACTAGAGTAAGAACATCTACTCCTTTCCCTTAGGGGGCATCTGCCCTCATATTCCTCTCTAATTCCCCTGCAACCACCGTTAACTCCACCTGACCGAGGTTAGGTGGACATTTCCTGTGCTTAACATTGAAGTCTCTATACTGGACTTATTATGTTTTAGGTTAAGTTCTATGTTTCCTATAAACTACCTTACTGTCGGTCCGGACCTGACTGTGAACACGCTAAAGGCTCTGTGCACTTTCTAAAATCCACCCGGTGGTAAGATCGCACATCAAGTGTTCTGAATTCTTTCTAAAAACCTGTACGGTAGGGTTACGCGCTGTAGCTTCATGCCCTTTCTTTGAGTTGGTCAGGCCCCGGTTTGTGCCTTGGGCCACACTTTACATTTTTGTCCTAATGTTTTGTGTTTGAACGGTGTGTCGCTACCAAAGGGTCTGTTGAGACAGTTCCCTCAGCGAGCTTGTGTATAGCAAGCGGTAGCCCCTGGGTGACTGGCCAGGACCTAGTTACTACCACTAGGCGCTTGGCCATATCCCCTTAAAGGAATCTTTTTCTGATTCCAAGCCTTTGAGCTCTACCCTGGGTCCGGTTGTCCTGGCACCTGACAGGTAAAGTTTTAGGGTATGCAGCTCAGGTCTTTGGCCAAAGGGGATAAGGTCACTGACAGCCATCAACCGTCCCAGGGACAACTCCCTTAGCCTGGTAGAGTTGGCTTAGTGCTCGCCTTTTGTATGAAATTGGCTTGCGCTCCCCTTAGCATGGTGGCGTGAGTATATCATTCCCCATAGCGACCCCTAGGGGACGCAGTTCGAAGTTCCCATGAAGGGGAACGTCTCAGGTTACATATAACCATGGTTCCCCGAGTGGGGAACGAGACACTGCATCCCCTAGGCTGTGTTCCATGCTTCGGATGCAAGCTTCAGACGAAGAAGTGGATGATGTATTCTCCCGGCGCCCTTTGTACTTTGGTCGTGCTGGTAGTGACGTCATAGGCTGTCGCCGGCCAACAAGTTGTGTTTTTGTATGTATGCTTCAGACACGAGTCACACTGACGGCTTTCCCCATAGCGACCCCTAGGGGACACAGTGTCTTGTTCCCCACTCGGGGAACCATGGTTACATACGTAACCTGAGACTTTATAGCTGATGAGGAACTGGAAGTCAAGCTGTTTCTTGCCAGTGCTTTGTACTGCTAAATTGAAGATGATGATGTCATTGCCTGAACCTACCAGTCAGAAAAAAAGATGAATATATTTATAACATTCCTCTAATTTGTCTCGAGTTCTTTGCCAGCCACATTGCAAATCCATTATCCACATCCTTTTCCGACATTTACATAATTTTGGGGCTTTCCATGTTTTCATTGTTATACTGTAAGAGGTGCTATTACACATCTTTAGAAAGAGTACTGAATCTCTGGATTACATCAGCCAAGAGGATTCAAAAACTGCGAAAACATATGTAAGCAGATGCATATGCAATATAATGCAATTATCAAACATTAACAGCATATAAATGCCTAACAGTGCAGAAAATACTCTTGAGCCAGGAAGTGGTTTAGGACTGCATTGAGGGTGTTGATGAAAATTCCATCTGTTTTTATCATTACTTTAAATCCCATCTTCATAGATTACTCTAAATCCCAATCACATAGTCTTTGACAAAAATATGATGTTTCAGCTTTTTATTCAAAATTAAATTTCTTAGAAAACTTAATATTCAAATGCTAAAAAAGGAACCCATATTCCTAATATATATACAGATGCATCTTAATAAATTAGAATGTCGATGCAAAGTTAATTTATTTCAGTAATTCAACTGAAATTGTGTATTAAATATATTCAATGCACACAGACTGAAGTAGTTCAAGTCTTTGGTTCTTTTAATTGTGATGATTTTGGCTCACATTTAACAAAAACCCATCAATTCAGAATAAATCAACAAATTAGAATAATTCATAAGACCAATAAAACAAAAACATTTTTAGTGAATTGTTGGCCATCTGGAAAGTATGTTAATTTACTGTATATGTACTCAATACTTGGTAGGGGCTCCTTTGCTTTAATTACTGCCTCAGTTTGGCGTGGCATGGAGGTGATTCGTTTGTGGCACTGCTGAGGTGGTATGGATGCCCAGGTTTCTTTGACAGTGGCCTTCAGGTCAACTGCATTTTTTGGTCTCTTGTTTCTCATTTTCCTCTTGAAAATATCCCATAGATTCTCTATGGGGTTCAGGTCTGGTGAGTTTGCTGGTTAAACAGCACACCAAAAGTTGGTAATTTAACCAACTTTTGGTGCTTTTGGCAGTGTGCCAAATCCTGCTAGAAAATGAAATCAGCATTTTTAAAAAGCTGTTCAGCAGAAGGAAGAATGAAGTGCTCCAAAATGTCTTGGTAAATGGGAGCAGTGACGTTGGTTTTCAAAAAACACAATGGACCAACACCAGCAGATGACATTGCACCCCAAATCATCACAGAGAGTGAACTTAACACTGGACTTCAAGCAACTTGGACTATGAGCTTCTCCACCCTTACTCCAGACTCTAGGACCTTGGTTTCCAAATGAAATACAAAACTTGCTCTCATCTGAAAAGAGGACTTTGGACCACTGGGCAACAGTCCAGTTCTTCTCCTTAGCCCAGGTATAATGTCTCTGATGACAATTGTAGTCAAATTCCTTGACACGCCTGTGTGTGTGGTGGCTCTTGATGCCATGACTCCAGCCTCAGTCCATTCCTTGTGAAGTTCACCCAAATTCTTGAATCGACTTTGCTTGACAATACTCATAAGGCTGCAGTTCTCTGTTGGTTGTGCATCTTTTTTTCAACACTTTTCCTTCCACTCAACTCTCTGTTAACATGCTTGGATACAGCACTCTGTGAACAGCCAGCTTCTTTGACAATTAATGTTTGTGGCTTACCCTCCTTGTAAAGGATGTCAATGATTGTCTTCAGGACAACAGTGTGCCTGTGACTCAGTGGTAGAGCATTGCGTTAGCAGCGCAAAGGTCGTGGGTTCGATTCCCAAGGAACACACATACAAATGTATAGCCTGAATGCACAAGTCGCTTTGGATAAAAGTGTCTGCTAAATGCATAAATGCAACTGTCAGATCAGCAATCTTCCCCATGATTGTGTAGCCTAGTGAACCAAACTGAGAGACCATTTTGAAGGCTCAGGAAACATTTGCAGGTGTTTTGAGTTGATTAGCTGATTGGTATGTCACCATATTCTAATTTGTTGAGATAGTGAATTGGTGGGTTTTTGTTAAATGTGAGCCAAAATCATCACAATTGAAAGAACCAAAGACTTAAACTACTTCAGTCTGTGTACATTGAACTTATTTATAACACGAGTTTCACAATTTGAGTTGAATTACTGAAATAAATGAACTCTTCCACGACATTCAAATTTATTGAGATGCACCTGTATATATATATGAAGTGCCATCTGAAAATTTCATCTAAAATTAGCATTTTCATCATGCTCTTTTGTTTAGGTTCAGTAATTTTAATCTAACGGCAATGTATATGTACTTTTCTATACAATTACAGTGAAATAATTGAACCTAAACCTGATAAAAATACTCATTTTAGGAAAACATTTCAGATAGCACTTAGAGGTTTTGTCTCTGAACTCTTCATATATATATATATATATATATATATTAGGGGTGGGCATAGATTATTTTTTAATCTAGATTAATCTAGATTAATCTTGGAATTAATCTAGATTAAAATGGCTCATTTGAATTCTGTCAAGGCATTCAGAATATGTGTGCTACCCAAATAATGGCTAAAAGTAAGTCTTTGAGAACGGGTTTCTCAAGCCAGGTGGCGATTAGACCAGGGGCTCATCTCCTGTTTCCAAAATGCATCACAAACTGCTTGAGAAAGCTGTTCTACTATGATAATTGGTGATGAAAATAAACTATGTTCAATAAGATGTACTTGTGTTAACTAACTGTTTATTCAGTTAAACATGAATTTGAACTGTAGGCCTACATAAGAGGTCGTGATGAACTGTTTACAGTTTCCATTGGGAAGCTTCTTAAAAATAAATTTTCCCTGAAGCAAACCCGGCGGCTTCATAGCTGCATCCATGTTAGCACGTCACGCCTGATGTGGTAATTTCACAGTAACGTTAGGCATACACACAGGTTCAAGCAGAGGGTGACACGGGAGTGAATTCTCAAGTTCACATGAGACCTAAAGCGCATCCTGTTTGCTTAAAAGCGCAAACGTTTCGTTGTTATTCTGAGTGCACACAATAAACGTAGAGTCTTTACAGATTCAAAAGATGTATTAGGCTACTTTTATCTGTATGACCAAAAATGACGGAGATTTTAAGAGCAAGTGAGCCCACCGAGCCTGTCCTGCAGCAAACGCGCTTCCACACAAACACTTCAATAGCGCACATTTCTCTAGGTTAACATCATATTGAGCGGCCATGTAAAGTTGTTACTACATACATCTTTCAGATGAAAAGCCATATTTGAGGTTGATGAATGATACGTGAGCGTTTGGATGTCCTGCCCGATTGTATTACCACATAGACCAGCCGTTGACAATCTGTCCATCACGGACTGCGAGCCTCTAGTTCAAGACTGCTCGCCCCTACAGTGCAATTCGGCTAGGTATACATCCGCTAAAATATCAGGGTGAAAGTCATCATAGCTTGCGAATAGACCCAGCTCCCAACCCAACTTTGAGAATAGATTAACGGCGATATTTTTTATCGCCGATAAGAGTCTCACGTTAACGCAGCACGTTAATGCCGATAACGACCCACCACTAATATATATATATATATATATATATATATATACAGATACAGGTGCAAAGAAAACAATCAATATTTATAACTATTATTTTATATATTTTTTTAAGAGGCGGCTATTTTCTTTCTTTTTTAAATTGCATTTTAAAATATTTATAAAATAAAATATTCTTGGGAATAAGTTTAAGAAAAAGAAAAAGAAATAATAAAAAGGATAAAAATTGCTGGTCAAAAATAAATAAATAAATAGTTATTTTAGTGCAAGCCGTTGTATCTAATCGTTGGTTTGATTTGGTTTTATATTTTAAATAAAAATGCAGAAATACCTGAAATATGGTTGGTTATAGTGTCACCTAGTAGTGACATGTCTAAACAATATACATACGCATAACTTTTATAGTTTACATTTTAGTTTATCTACTGGTTGCCCCCAATATTATCCTAGTTTCCTATAATTCCAAAATAAAATCTCTCGCCAAACCTTCTGACATAGTAAGGAATTATTTGTAACTCAGAGGGCTAAAAGTGCATGAAGTTCCGCTTGTGTGGTCAAAGTGAAGTGTATGGGTCACTTAGCTTAGAGGATTGGGCAGTTTAATAACTAAAAAAATATATATATATATTTTCCACATCTCCTATAACACTCTTTGTCTGTCCTTAATCAGCTGATGAAATCAGAAAGGCTGGCAGCGGCCCCTGCGGCCCAGCATAATTGGAGCACAACGAACTGAGCCGGTATAATAGGATTACTGGGAAAGCATTTCACAGAGGAACTACAACCCCCAGTAATCCTGTTCTCCTCATTGTCCTCTTCCTGTTTCCGTTTAGACAGCATCAAATTGGGCACTTACTGAATAGCTGAAGATCTGACCTTGATACAAGTCTTCTGAGAAAATACTGCGATATAAAGAGGGAGACAAGTGTACTCATAAAGAATCACTTCTCAGATGAATGCTTCAGAAAAACAACAAACCAGTTGCTGATGTGAAACAAACATATGAATGCATACAAATCCAAACATACACTATTTACTAGCAAAAATCACGTTATCCTGAATTCCTACAAGTTCAGGATGAAGGATGTCCATTTCTAGAATATTTGTGTAATAATTCTTCCCAATACATATTTAATTTCTTTTCTTTTTTGCAAAGGGACGTTTTTAACCTTGGTTTAGCATTCTCATTTGCATTACAAGATTGAATCATTGACTGGGTGATAATAACATAGAATGAGCATGCAGTGGACAATGCGGATAAGCATTTATTTATTTTTCTCACTTTGCTATGAGCTATGTGCAAAGTGACATATCTGATGCAGTAAAGCAATTATTCCTGATAGCCCTAAATTAAAACAGTTCCCGATGAAAGCATTATAGAAATTAAATTTCCTAACTTATGCTTACCTATTTATGTATTTATCAGAATTAGTGACAACATAAAACATACACTCCTCTTTAACAAAGGCACCTTAAGGTTTTTATTGTTGTTGTTGTTGTATTAAAAGTAATAGTAAAAAAAATGCTCAATTGGAGGACAAGACAAAACAAAACAAACAGGAATTGTTGCATCTGCTATAGAAATGTTCCCAAATGCACTCTTAACCTGTCCTGCTGGGAAAGTCTATGGCTCTGGTATTGCCAAACACATTCATTAGCATCTATGCATTTACAAGCAAACAGTCATGCCTAAAATGTCATTTCACCACAGAAACAGTATCGTCAATCATGTGCTGGAGACTGACACTGGATGCCATGTACAGCTTCTGAATAAACTCTATTTTATTCAGTAGTTCTTCATGGGACAGAAGCAGCATCCTACAAGTTCGCCATGTACTAGGGCATCACTGGCTGCCAGGAAAGGCGGCAGCTGGAAAAATCAACCCATCTCTCTGTCTTTCCACACTATCACGAACTGGGACAGAATAAATTTGTGTACAAATAAAAGTTTGAAAACTGGAAGCAACTAGAGTTACTCTCAAATGATCCATTGCCTTTGCATTAAAACTAGAACAATGCCAAGCCTAAATCCTGAAAACATTTTAAATGACCCAATTTATGATCTAAAAAAAGTCCTTTAAATTTGTTTTGTCATTTGAAGCCAATATTGCATTCAAAATCTAGCCATATATTTTCAGCACCAGGCTAAGACACTGACATATTTGCAGCCCCAATTTATGCTGTGTGATTGACAGAATAGAACATATTTACATAGCGATGACCAGCGTACAACCATTCCTGCTTGCAAAAACATGGACCTGGGCACGCTAACAATGTACCCCTGCCAAACTCAAATAGGCCACCGATAGCAGCTTGAGACGGGGATGAAACAGAGTGAGAGAGAGAGAGCTGTGTGTCATGTTAATACTCAACGTGTTCCCATAACCCACTTGTCATAAATCCATATTTTTAATACATACTGCAAAAATACTTTACATCTCTAACTACAGACATTTTTATAGCCACAGGGTTGATTTGTTATTTTATTGTATTTACTTATTTATTTTGGAAGGTCATATCAAAACTGTCTTGAAAATTTCTACTATGTCTATTTTTATGTTTGCTATACTGATGTTTTATTTTTATTTTATTGTTTTAGCCTTGTCCCAGATCCGGACTTGTAATATTAACATATGAAAATTGTGCCACATTTATTTATTTTTCTCAAAAGTAAGTGACAACTGAGAAGAATATGCTTGAGATGAAATATGAGACACAAATATGAACAAAGTAACAATCAAGTTAGTTATCACTTATACAATTAATATATATTTTTAACTTTTAACTTTTTATAAAATAAAATAAATCATAAATAAAACAAATAAAATATATTTTTTGTGTATTTAGCAAGAAGAAAGGAGGATGTAAAATGTCACGTCTAGCACAAAATTATTACTGATTTGAGATGTGATTGAACTGACATTTGTTCCCTTTTCACCACCAAAATAGGAGTGGATCGAACAGTGGAATTAACAAGAGATAGGAAATAAAGAACAAAAATGAAGGTAAAACAAAACCTCAAGAGAGTTTTTTATGTATACACTCATCACAAATGTATTGTTTAAAATATGCTTAAAGGCAGAGATGTGTGTGTGTGTGTGTGTGTGTGTGTGTGTGTGTTGTCATTAAAAAATAAATAAAAATAATCATGCATATTTCTGCAATTAATTGTGATTAAGCAAATATTAATATCATATATTGGTATTGTCATAATTTCACATTGAACCTCCAAATGACTGTAGAAGCAACATACAGGTGCATCACACACACACACACACACACACACACACACATATATATATATATATATATATATTAGTGGTGGGCCGTTATCGGCGTTAACGTGCTGCGTTAACGTGAGACTCTTATCGGGCGAAAAAAAAAATATCGCCGTTAATCTATTCTCAAAGTTGGGTTGGGAGCTGGGTCTATACCACGCAAGCTATGATGACTTTCACCCTGATATTTTAGCGCCGGATGTATACCTAGCCGAATTGCACTGTAGGGGGCGTAGAACGAGTCTTCGAACTAGAGGCTGGCATTTTTCGAATCCCGCGGGATGGGAAACAAAATCGCTACGAATCACGTGAATGACGCAGTCCGTGATGGACAGATTGTTAACGGCTGGTCTATGTGTAATACACTCGGCAGGACATCCAAACGCCACCTATCATTCATCAACCTCAAATATGGCTTTTCATCTGAAAGATGTATGTAGTAGCAACTTTACACGGCCGCTCAATATGATGTTAACCTAGAGAAATGTGCGCTATTGAGCTGCTTTGTGTGGAAGCGCTGCTTTGCTGCAGGACAGGCTCCGTGCGCTCACTTGCTCTTAAAATCTCCGTCATTTTTGGTCATACAGATAAAAGTAGCCTAATACATCTTTCGAATCTGTAAAGACTCTACGTTTATTTGTGTGCACTCAGAATAACAACGAAACGTTGCGCTTTTATGCAAACAGGATGCGCTTTAGGTCTCATGAGAACTTGAGCGAGAAACTTCGAAACTCCGTCTTTGAAAAATATATCTATAGAGAGTGAAATGTCTAAAAAATTTAAATAGAAGACGTGTGTGTTAGCATGGATGATTTACATGAAATTTAATCTGTGCAACACTGTGCATAAGATGGCTTTCAGTTCAATATAATAACAAAAAACGACATTTTGGGTTTTTATTCAACTAATAAGGTGGGCACGCTGTGATCTGTACTATATTTTTACTGTAATTGACAGTTATCAAAAAAAAAAAAAAAACAACAACACAGGAGTGGGAGGGAATGGGAGTCATTCTTCCGGGAGTGGAACGGGATGGGATTTTCCCCCAGTTTTTTCGTGGGATTGGGACGGGAAGAGATTAAAGTTTGTGATGCATTTTGGAAACAGGAGATGAGCCCCTGGTCTAATGCGCCACCTGGCTTGAGAAACCCGTTCTCAAAGACTTACTTTTAGTCATTATTTGGGTAGCACACATATTCTGAATGCCTTCGGCAGAATTCAAATGAGCCATTTTAATCTAGATTAATCCCAAGATTACAGTGAGATTAATCTAGATTAAAAAAATTAATCTATGCCCACCACCACTAATATATATATATATATATATATATATATATAGGTGCATCTCAATAAATTTGAATGTCCTGGAAAAGTTCATTTCAGTAATTCAACTCAAATTGTGAAACTCGTGTATTAAATAAGTTCAATGCATACAGACTGAAGTAGTCTAAGTCTTTGGTTCTTTTAAGTGTGATGATTTTGGCTCACATTTAACAAAAACCCCAAAATCTCAACAAATTAGGATAGGATGACATGCCAATCAGCTAATCAACTCAAAACACCTGCAAAGGTTCCCTGAGCCTTCAAAATGGTCTCTCAGTTTGGTTCACTAGGCTACACAATCATGGGGAAGATTGCTGATCTGACAGTTGTCCAGAAGACAATTCATTGCCAAATAAGCTGGCTATTCACAGAGTGCTGTATCCAAGGATGTTAACAGAAAGTTGAGTGGAAGGAAAAAGTGTGGAAGACAAAGATGTAAAACCACCCGAGAGAACCGCAGCCTTATGAGGATTGTCAAGCAAAATCGATTCAAGAATTTGGGTGAAATTCACAAGGAATGGACTGAGGCTGGGGTCAAGGCATCAAGGCACCACTACACACAGACATGTCCTGCTACCAGGCAGGATACTACGAGTCTGGAGGAAGGGTGGAGAAGATTATAGCCCATGTTGATTGAAGTCCATTGTTAAGTTTCCAAAGTCTCTGATGATTTGGTCCATTGTGTTTTTTTTTTTTAAACCAACGTCACTGCACCCGTTTACCAAGACATTTTGGAGCACTTCATGCTTCCGTCTGCTGACCAGCTTTTTAACGATGCTGATTTCATTTTCCAGCAGGATTTGGCACCTGCCCACACTGCCAAACGCACCAAAAGTTGGTTAAAGGGCCATGGTAATGGTGTGCTTGACTGGCCAGCAAACTCACAGACCTGAACCCCATAGAGAATCTATGGGTATTGTCAAGAGAAAAAGGAGAAACACGAGACCAAAAAATGCAGATGAGCTGAAGGCCTCTGTCAAAGAAACCTGTGCTTCCATACCACCTCAGCAGTGCCATAAACTTATCGCCGCCAAGCCACGCCAAAATGAGGCAGTAAGTAAAGCAAAAAGAGCCCCTACCAAGTATTGAGTACATATACAGTAAATTAACATACTTTCCAGAAGGCCAACAATTCACTAAAATTGTTGATTTTATTGGTCTTATGAATTATTCTAATTTTTGAGATAGTGAATTGGTGGGTTTTTGTTAAATGTGAGCCAAAATCATCACAATTAACACAGAGACTTAAACTACTTCAGTCTGTGTGAATTGCATTTATTTAATACACGAGTTTCACAATTTGAGTTGAATTACTGAAATAAATGAACTTTGCCAAGACATTTTAATTAATTAAGATGCAGCTGTAAATGTGGTATATTTTAAATATGTTTAATGTCATCTTATTGCTAAGTAGTCTACTATTAATGGAGTCAAGTAGCAATACTGCTACTGATGTCTCTACTAAATGCATTTTTCCCTAAATTGTATCCATAAAATATAGCAATTCAAAATCACTGTATAATTTAAAGCCATTACTTTTTATCATTTAATAGGCTTTGCAAAATATAACACATTTTAAGTGAACTTAAAACATCTTCACATAAACTATACATCTTTAAAAGCAGTGCTGTCTTTTTAAAACGTAAAGTCTGAAGCCTGTGTATGAGGTCATATACGAGGTCATTTACTGCTTCAATGTGGATTCTAATAAAGCTGTTGTATGAGTGACTATAAATTGTACGTTTTTGAAATGCTATTGTGATTTCTATTTTATGTTGCTGTTGAAAAGGGACTGCAAATCATAAAATCATATTTGCTATGGTCTCCCATGTACCTTGCTATATTCCAAACCTGAAAATATGACAAACGTCAAACTCATGAAGGTATTGCTTGGTCCCTTTGCTCAGTGTGTGGATTAGCTGAAGTCTGGGAGCAATAATGAGATATGGGATTAAAAACTACAATTTCGCGAAGGTAAAATATTCCTGTGGCTCATTGGTAGAGCATTGCATTAGCAGCGCAAAAAGTCGTGGGTTCAATTCCCAGGGAACACATACTGTTAAAAAAAATGTATAGCCTGAATGTTGCTTTGGATAAAAGCGTCTGCTAAACGCATAAATATAATATACAATATTTTCATATATTTAACAACATTAGTGTTCCCTCAGGTAGCTTTGTCAGCAGCTCACGGTCTGTGTGCTAAACCTGGAAGACTGTTGAGCTCGTGAATATTAATTACCGTGGTTCTCAACGGGGGGGGTGCGGAGAGATCGGAGGTGTGTGCAAATTGTTTTTAAAAAAAAGCAGAGACCAGGCATTATTTGGGTACTGGATGCGTTTTGTTACATTTCACTTTTCATGTAGAATAAACATGGAAAAATCTCACTCTCGTTAATCTTGTTAAAGAGCAATTGCTAGCTATCATCATGCAAAGCCAGTACTATGCCCTACAGCTTGATGAAACAACTAATGTTGCAGGGCTAGCACAGTTACTTACCTATGTCAGATATTTAAAAAAATATATATTGAGGAGGACATTCTTTTCTGTCTGTCTTTTCCAGAGCAAACAACCGGCGAGGCATTGTTTGAAGTTCTGGATGAATATACGGGATGCAGGCATGTTATGGGATAAATGTTTTGTTGGGATTTGCACGGATGGGGTCCGTTCAATGACTGGGAGGCTTAGCTTTCTTGTCACTCGTGTCCAGAATTTAGCCCCTTTAGCCAAATGGACCCAATGTATGATTAATCGCGAATATAGACAGTTTTAAAGCAGGCAGTGCAAATTATAAATTTCATTAAAACACGGCCATTAAATGCACGCATGTTTTCCTTGCTTTGTCGCTTGTTTGCTGGCTCTCCAGAGGTCAGGTTTTACTTTGCCTCTACGAATTGCATTCAGAGGTGATGACATTTCTTGTTAATGTGAAGTCCGACCTTGCGCGGTGCCTGGATGACCCCCTGTGATTAGTGCAGTTGTCATACCTTGTAGACACTTTAGACAGGTTGAATTCGCAGAACACATCAATGCAAGGGAGAGATGCCAACATCTTCGGCTGATTAATAAAATGTTGACATATTTCCCGACTTCTCTGACTGTGTGCAAGAGACAGGGATACATATATCTCCTTTGATTAATACAGTCATGTTGAGGTACCAAAACAACAATTCAGCCATTATTTCACTGAGGATTTCAGTTAATTTGCTTGGGTCAGAGATCCCTTTAGCTGCCCGGGAAAATACCTTCCAGTTGACATGGGGGAGCAGTTAGTCGAATTAAAGAGCGACACCGACTGCGACACATCCATAGCTCTTCCTCTCTGCCGTCATTTTGGTTAAGCGTGATGCCTGAATATCCTCCGTTATCTGACGCCACCATAAAATTACTTCTTCCATTCGCCTTATCTGTGCGAGGCTGGGTTTTCAAAATTGACAGCTTGGAAAACAAAGTACCAAAATCGGCTCCAGGTGGAAGATGATCTGAAGCTTGCGCTGTCCAACATTGAACCGCAAATTGCACTTCTTTGTAAAAGGAAGCAAATTCAGGTGTCCCACTGATTGATTTAATGATGCCATGGCTGAGACGCATATGCGTCCTGCGTCTTAATTAAGCATAACATCCACCCTAAATAGTACTGAATATTATTTAGGTGGATAGTATCTAAATGCTTTTAGAATTCAACGAACCAATGTTTTACACAAAAAATAATACTTACACGTTATTTAGGGTTTACACATATAGGCCACTTGTCCGACATCAGTCTGTCCTTCTCCCTCTCCAATCACAATGCACACCCTAACCTGGTTTCACCCGAGCCTTGATTGAGCACACCTGCACATCATTGGATCCTCATCACCATCCACTATAAAGTCACACACCTCACAGCACTCCAGACCTTGTTTACATTAAGTGGTCTCCCTCTGCTATCACAGCGACCTACCTGCTACTCACCTCCATCGTAAATGTACCTACTGTATCCTCTTCAGCGTCTGATCTCCTGTATTCCCAAGTCTGTCTCCTCCAGCGATCCCAAGTGTGAGGTGTGTGCTCCGACATTCCATCCACGAGTCCCTGTCACGACAAGTAAATCACCATTACCATCTCATCGCTCCTTTAACCTGTCCAATGAAGTTCATACTTATCATCTGCTTTGCTCAGTTGTCCAATAAATGCAACTGAGATTAAGATATCTTGTGTGAGTCTACTTCCCATAACACTACTTTAAGTTATCTTGTTCAAAATAGTTAACATTTTCTGAAACATTATTGATAATTTTTGGCCATGTTCCACAACTATCTAGTTATCTGTCCTTTTATATAGTTTTATTAAACTCCATTAAACTGCCACATAGTAGGGGAGGCTTGGGGCAGCTTTAGTTCCAAAAGGTTGAGAACCTCTGGACTAAGCTGATTTGCTAAAATCGAATTATAGGCGGAGATAGATCAGCATTAATCAATGGGCATCAGTTCCACCCTCTGCCAACCAATCGGAGGGCAGAGGCTTCTGCTTGGCTACTCAGGTTTTTCTTTTTTGCAGTGAAATTAGTAAAGTGGGCCCTTTAAAAAAATAGTCAGCTGAGATTCGTTTTTAAATAAACAAAATATCAAAAGATCATTTTTTTTATTTATTTTTTTCCCAGAAGCTAAGCAAAACCTACTAGACTGAAGGACATCACTTTTTCATGTGTATGTCTGAGACTAAAACACCCCACATCATAGCTGACAGTCACAACGGTCTTGTGATGTGCTGCAAGAAGTTGCAGGTACCAAAACAAATTTCATACGTATCTATATGTCTGTTGAACACGTTGTCAGGAGTGCAGT
This sequence comes from Gymnocypris eckloni scoliostomus, assembly GCA_027564155.1. Classification (NCBI taxonomy): domain Eukaryota; kingdom Metazoa; phylum Chordata; class Actinopteri; order Cypriniformes; family Cyprinidae; genus Gymnocypris; species Gymnocypris eckloni. The sequence continues at coordinate 32,056,622 of CM050414.1, forward strand.
GAGCAAGAGAATCAACATGAACAACAGCCAATGAAATTACAAAAGAGTGTGGAAGACAGGGATGAAACGGAGCAGGAGCCAGAATGTGAGAGAACAGATTTTTGTATAATAACCCTAGTGGTGGAGGAAAATAATTTGATAATTGTTGCAGATGTTGTGTGATATGTCATCTAAATGTTGCAACAACTTCACTGAAAACAAGAAACCTTTAGTCTTTAATTGCAACAGCCTTCTTTCAATGGCCAAAATTCTGCAATAATGTTATAGTTTCATATTAAAGTTCACTTTGTAAGAGTGTTGTAAATAGATACAAATGACTAATGATGTCATGTGAAAAAAATATATGCGTTTTTAACAAAGGGAATATTAAGACTGAACTGAATGTAATGTTACTTTTTAGATTACAACCCGAATTCCGGAAATGTTGGCACGCTTTTTTAATTTAAATAAAATGAAAACAAAATACTTTCAAATTACATGAGCCAATATTTGATTCACAATAGAACATAGAGAACATAACCAATGTTTAAACGGAGACATTTTACACTTTTATCCACTGAATGAGCTCATTTCAAACGTGATGCCTGCTACAGGTCTCACAATTTTGGCACGGAGGCAACAAAGGGCTTAAAAGCAAAACCTTTTTAAATATTTAGCTGGGAGAACATCTAGCAACTAATTAAGTTAATTAACATCAGGTCTGTAACATGATTGGCTATAAGCAAAATCTTAGAGAGTCAGAGTCTCTCAGAAGTAAATATGGGCAGAGGCTCTTCAATCTGTGAAAGAGTGCATAAAAAGATTCTGGAATACTTTAAAAACATCATTCCTCAATGTCGAATTGTAAAACCTTTGCCAATCTCATCATCTACAGTGCATAACAATATCAAAATATTCAGAGAAACTGGATAAATCTCTGTGCGGAAAAGCCAAAGACCTTTGTTGGATGCCCGTTGTCTTGAACCTTCAGGCGATACTGCATCACTCATCGGCATGATTCTGTCATTGATATTACTAAATGGGCCCAGGAATACTTCCAAAAACCACTGTCGGTAAACACAATCTGCTGTGCCATCTGCAGATGCCAACTAAAGCTCTATCATGCAAAAAGGAAGCCATATGTGAACATGGTCCAGAAGCGTCATTGTGTCCTGTGGGCCAAGTCTAATTTAACCCTTAAATGCATGAATGTTTCGCCAAACATTGTTACATATTCAGGTCTTTAGCGACCTAGATCTATATATCCAGCACGAATGGGTCTCTAACTGTTGCAATGGCAAACAACTCTTACAGAAGTTGTAACAATTACAGAAGAATGAAAACAACATATTTTGTTACCTTTTGAATCTTAAAAGGGTTAAATTTGAGCAGATTATTTTACCATCACTGTCATAGTTAGAGTACACTTCCACAGTACATTCAGCATTTGCCTCATATTCACGATCTCAACCATATTCTCAAAATGATAATTTTCAATGACTTCATATTTTGATCACTGGCAGCTTATTCAACACATCCAGCATCAAATGGCAGTGACATTTATATTTCATTGCGTACAGTAATTACTCTGCAGTAAAGCAATTCAAACCAGTACAATTTTGCTGATGATATGCGTTCTATATCAGTCGGTCACTCGATGTCACGTCGGAGGACCGGCGAATTGGATCTCGCTTAGAGACCTATCCACTGAGTGTAAACTAAGCGAGCCAATGCACACTGGCATGCGATTATTGCATCCAGCTGCCGCTGATCACAGCATGAGTATAAGTAGGCAGCAGGTGCAGCGCTTATTCAGCTTTTCGCTTCGGAGCCGAGCGGATACATCGTTCTGCTCCTGACTTCTGCTGAACGACTGAATTCAACAAGTTGAGCATGCTCTTCGGAAGAATCTCGTGCTGGTGGTACGGCACTACAGCTGTGGTGGTTCTTCCTGTGTCGAGTGGACTGCACACATCAGGCTGCACTACCCCCTGCTTTTGTTGCAGATTACCATCTCCCCTGTGCACTTCAGCATGCTGAAAGAGTTTTTTCCCTAAAAGAGCCTTCGCGGGTGCGTCTTTTTAAAGACGACATTGCGTCTTTATAAAGAGGAGTTGGGTCTTGCTTCAGACAACGTGTCACCCGTGCGTTTCTGGATGTGGTCGTTGCCTGGCGCTGGGTGATGGTCACGATCGCTGTCTCACGTGTCTGGGCAGTAAGCACGCCGAGGTGGCGTTCGTGGATGAGTCGTCTTCTCATTGTGGATGCTCATTTCGGAGTTGCGGCCAGGCTCCGTTGCCTCGACAAAGGGGTGGAGCTGTTGCCTCCATCTCGATCTAGTTTTTGTCCTGGCTGCAGATAGGAGAGGTCTACTTCAGGCGGTAGCACGGGTGGTCTGAGGATTACAGTGGTGGCAAACCCTCAAGTCAAGGGACCATTGCTCCTCTTGCGCTCCTTAACCAGTTGAGCTGCCAATGGAACATGCTGGGCCCTCTAAAAAGAGCGTACCAGCAGTATCCTTGGCACTCCTCCCGACGACCAAATGTCGATCACTGCATCGGAGGGTGAGCCGCAGCTTCTGGAGATGAAGATTCGGCTGCGCTGCTGCTCCGGCGGTAGCAATGCCTGAGTCGGATCTGGAAATGACGGCTATGCTTTCCCGGTCCGCCGAAAGGGTAGGGGGCTCGAGTGGAAAGCCACCGTGTCCCGAACCCTCGAGGTTGGGCGACTGGTTTCTCGGGGTAGCTTGTGCTGGTTCCCTGCCCGGGTACCTCTCACCCTGGAAGTGCATGGCGAGCTTACAGGTCATGGGGCACCTTTACGGCCAGAAGCGACCTGCTCCTCCTCCCTCACCACCCTCGGTGGTGCAGCTAGGGGGTATGTGGGGGTCCCCCCGGTGGAGCGGTCAGTTGCGATGAAAATATGTCCTTATACTGTCTCCACCCGGCAGGGCAAACTGTGCCTCCTCTTCCGGGCCTGTAGGTACTCGTCTGGTCTCATCCGGTGAGGCTTATGTGGCCTGTGGAGATGCTGCCTCCACCTTACGCTACGGTGTTACTGCAGGTTCTTCAGGCTAAAAGCACTGAGGGACATGCATGGGGGTGGTCACGATCCGGAAGTTCTGAAAGAGCTCTGTACCTGACCTCGCACCACGAGCGACGAAGGTTATGGCACAGCCTCTGGGTCATGCGATGTCCACACTTGGTAAGCGTGGTAAGCGTGCACCGCACACTCAGACCCCTCCTTGGTCCTCCTGGGCGCTGGCTCGTGGCACCTCGCTGACAGATATTTGTAGGGTTGCGGGCTGGGCGAACCCTAACATGCTCGCTAGATTCTATAGACTTCGTGTGGAACCGGTTTCCTCCTGTGTTCTCACCTTAAACGGGTAGAAGCACTGAGGAGCTCCAGTTTCAGGTCGGCTTGCTAAAAACTGCTCCAGAGAGTCCGTACTGTAGACCCTGTCGAGCTCCTCCGTCCCCTCGGCAGCCGGATGTAGCGGAGCATCCGGCAACAGGCCCTCACTCGATGAATCCGTGAGAACGGTGAGGGCTGGGTTCCATATGTAGAGACCATATGGATCCCATATGTAAATTCGACGGTATAGCCTCAGAGCCTGTGTTTTGCCGGCAGACTTCCTGCTACTTCCAAGAAGGTTACAATCACCTCCAATCTTCCATATGCCCCTGAATATTGTCCATATGTGTATCTGCTTCTGAACCTTCTTCGGGAAGGTCGGAGCTTCCATAGCGTTCTGTTCTAAGCTGAGCGGGTAGGTTTTCCCAGTGTTATCCAGTCCTACTGAGTGGGTAGTGCCATAGGAACAGTAACTGGTCTTCTTGTGGGAGCCCTAACCTGCGCCAAAAAATAGGGGGACATGAGGCTTCCATGGGACACTGGAAGGGGCAGTATCCGTGGACTTTTGGTAGGGATCCCAATTCGTCGGTCCTCCGACATGACGTCGAGAGTGACCGACTGATAGGGAACGTCTCAGTTACGTATGTAACCCTCGTTCCCAGAAGGAGGGAATGGAGACGTCACGTCCCGTCGCCACGGCTCCTGTACCACCGCTGTGCGGCCGGGCCCCGGCTCGGCTCCTCAGTGAAAAACTGAATATGCGCTGCACCTGCTGCCTACTTATACTCACGCTGTGATCAGCCGCAGCTGGATGCAATTATCGCTTGCCAAAGTGCATTGGCTCGTTTAGTTTACACTCGAAGTGGATAGGTCTCTCTAAGCGAGATCCCAATTCGTCGGTCCTTTGACGTGACGTCTCCGTTCCCTCCTTCAGGGAACGAGGGTTACATATGTAACCGAGACGTTTTATGCCTGCAGAAATTATGAATAAAACAGTGCCACCTTGAGGAATAAAAATGCATTGCACGTATTGAGTCATCAGATATGTAAATATAGTTGCGCAGAAGAAAAAAATACTTACACATTTACATACCTTGGGTCTCTAGTGACCCTATACACTTTTGACAAAAACAAGTCTAAATTTGACATTGTTGGAAATCACAGACGCGGTGTCCTCCGGGCTAAAGAGGAGGGAGACACTCCAGAATGCTATCAGCGTTCAGTTCAAAAGCCAGCATATCTGATGGTATGGGGGTGCATATGTTATGAGCAGCTTGCATGTTTGGAAGGCACGTCTATTTCAGGGAAGGCCTTGTGTATTTCAGCAGATTATTGCAAAACCACATACTGCAGCTATTACAACAGCATGGCTTCATAGTGGAAGAGTCCGGATGCTGAATTGGCCAGAATGCTGTCCATATCTATCACCTATAGAGAAAATTTGGCACATCATTAAATGAAAAATACATCAAAGATGACCACGAACTCTTCAGCAGCTGGAAACCTATATCAGGCAAGAATGGGACCAAATTCCAACATCAAAACTCCAGAAACTCATAACCTCGATGCCTAGACGTCTTCAAACTGTTTTGAAAAGATGAGACGATGCTACACCATGGTAAACATGCATAAAATTGTTGCATTTCTCAGTTTAAACATTTGTTATGTTCTATTGTGAATAAAATATTGACTCATGTGATTTGAAATTATTTTACATTTACATTTAGTCATTTAGCAGACGCTTTTATCCAAAGCGACTTACAATTGGGGAATACATGAAGCGATTAATCTTGAAGAGGCAAACAGGCAGAGGAAGTGCCCCTAACACCAAGTCTTAGGCATTGTTCAAATAAATACAAGCTAGCAAGGGAAGGAGAGAAAGGTAAAGAGAAAGATTTTTTTTTTTTTTTTTATGAAGTCAAGTAGTGTTGAAAGAGATGAGTTTTTAGTTGTTGCTTGAAGATTGACAGGGATCCAGCATTCCGGATGGGGGTGGGAAGATCATTCCACCAGCCAGGAATGGTGAACGAGAATGGAGAGTGATTTTGAGCCTCTCTGTGATGGTAAATGAGGCGTCGCTCACTAGCAGATCTTAGACTTCTGGAAGGGATGTAGATTCGTAATAGTGAGTGGAAGTAGGTGGGTGCTGACCCTGTGGTTGTTTCATATGCAAGCATCAGTGTCTTGAACTGGATGCGAGCTGCAACTGGTAGCCAGTGCAAGGAGACAAAGAGAGGTGTAACATGTGCTCTTTTGGGCTCGTTGAAGACCAGTTGTGCCGCTGCATTCTGAATCATTTGTAGAGGTTTGATTGTGTTTGATGGAAGTCCAGCCAGAAGAGCATTGCAGTAGTCCAGCCTAGAAATGACAAGGGCCTGGACAAGAAGTTGTGCAGCATGCTCTGTCAGAAATGGCCTGATCTTTCTGATGTTGTGAAGTGCAAACCTGCAAGATCGAGCAGTCTTATGTGCTATTTGAAGGTCAGCTGATCATCAAAGATTACACCAAGATTTCTGACCGAAGCTGATGGGTAATTGTTGATGAACCCAACTGAATCGTGAAGTCATGCTGTAGAGTTGGAGTGACAGGGAAGACAAGAAGCTCAGTCTTTGCTAAGATGAGCTTTAGGTGATGTTCTTTCATCCATGCCGAGATGTCTACCAAGCAGCCTGAGATCCGTGCAGCTACCGTTGGATCATCTGGTCGAAATGAGAGATAGAGCTGTGTGTCATCAGCGTAGAAATGGTAGGAGAAGCCATGTGCCTGTATAATGGGACCCAGTGATGTAGTGTATGTGGAGAAGAGGAGGGGTCAAAGAACCGAGCCCTGGGGAACCCCAGTGACCAACTGATGAGCTTTGGATACCTCCCCTCCCCAGGCCACCTTGAAAGACCGACCAGTGAGATATGATTCAAACCAGCGAAGTGGAATCCCAGTGATGTCCAGTGATGAGAGGGTGGACAGGAGGATCTTATGATTGACAGTGTCAAAAGCGGCAGACAGATCCAGCAGAATGAGGACTGATGATTGGGATGAAAGCAACGATTGATACATACTCAGGTCCGACGGATCGTTAGATTTTGCCATTTTCTCTGCTGCTGCTCAGTCTTGTCCGATGTTCACGAAGAACATCAGATAACCAGGGGTTAGAAGGGGCAGTTCGTGCTGGCCTGGAGGAGGAGCAAATGTCTCTAGACAAGAGGTTAAGGTAGAGCATAAAGTGTCAGTAGCTGCATTCACATCCAGATATGAGAAATGTGTAGGTGAGGGAAGAGAGGAGGATTCTATAGAGGAAAGATGGGAGGGAGAAAGGGAGCATAGGTTTTGTCTAAAGGTAACTGGTCAGGGGGTTGGTGGCACCTGGTTAGCAAAGTGTAATGTAATTTAATGACGAAATGGTCAGAGATATGTAGTGGTTGTACCAGAATGTTATCAGCAGTACAATCGCGTGTGTAAATTAAATCAAGTTGGTTGCCTGATTTGTGAGTGCTAGTAGTTGTAAGGCGTTTGAGATCAAATGAAGCTAGGATTGAATGAAAATCTGTAGCATAAGGCTTTTCTAGATGAATGTTGAAATTGCCAAAAACTAAGATTGGAGTGCCATCCTCCATGAAAGAGGACAGCAACCCGTCCAGCTCCTCTAGGAAGGGGGCTATAATTTGTCCAGGGGGACGGTAAATTACCACAATCTGGAGTTTTACAGGAGCTATTACAGTAATCGCATGAGATTCAAATGAGTTGTAATTGCACAGGGGAGAGTAGGTTGAGTAATTCCAATTATTTGAAATGAGCAGACCAGTGCCCCCACCCCGGCCAACCTGACGTAGGGTGTGAGAGAAAGAGAAATTGTTAGAGACAGCAGCTGGGGTTGCTGAGTCTTCTGGATGAATCCAGGTCTCAGTCAAGCCCAAGATGCTGAGTGTGGATTTAAAAAAAAAGCGTAAATGAAGTCTGCTTTGTTGACAGCTGACTGACAATTCCAGAGAGCCATGGAGAAAGAAAGAGGTGTAGTAGAAGATGAAGAGATAGGGCGTAGGTTAGCAGGATTACATTGCCTTCTGTGTGTGATGTTAGAGCGTGGTCGAGAGACAACCGGAATGGTTTCGAAACACATGATAGAGGATATCAAAGGAGAGTGTGTGAGGGAAGATATAAATTATACTTAAGTGTGTTGCTCGGTGTCGTTGCTCGGGTGAAGTCGCGCAGGAAAAAGTTGTCGGTCTTTACCCCTCGTCTGTCTTCACGAGCAGGCTGAACGCTTCCGCGTCAGCGCGGACATCAAATAAATACACAGTCTAATAGGCTAGAGTGAAAACAGCTGTGACCAGCTTCTGATTTGCCCAGCCAATAAACTAACAGAGTGCTAATAGCTTGAGACGAAACTAACACCTTGCCCAAGGAGCAAATGGAGGCGCAAATGATTATAATTATCAGTAAGTGCAATCAAAAATATAAACTTCAACGAAAATTCAGACTAAAAATAGGTAGGAAACAAAGTATTCCTTCCTAGCAGCAAGTATATAATTTAAACAACAGCTCTATGAACAAGTATTACGAGCACTTACAATCTGCTGTCCCTTTTAGTTTTCATTTTATAAAAAAAAAAAAAAAAAAAAACTCCCAACAGTTCCGGAATTCAGGTTGTAGTTATAAATGACCATTTCTGGTAACACTTTACTTAAGACCTTTATATAATGCATTCTCAAAGTGATTTCCATGCACTGATTCTGCCTTAATGCGCCTACTGCACTGATGATGTAATGAATAATTGTAACTACAATTATAATACATTATAATATTCACGTATTGTTATTACTCCTTTATAAAGTACAATTCATCCATCCATCTATCCGTCCACCCGTCCATCTGTCTGTCTGTCTAAACATTCACCTCTCAGTTTCATATTTTCAGTAGTTTGCACATTAACACTGACTTGTTTACCTTTACATTGTTTTACTTTAATAAACATTCAAACACAGTAGCAAAATAGTGAAAACTACGTCACTCACATTTTAAAATTAAAAAGATAAGATACAAATTAAAATAAAAAATTATCCATAAAAATTAAATGTAAAATGAAATAAACTTGACATTTCACAAGATATTATCTGAGAGAAATAATTAACAATTATTCATCCTCAGCTATTATGCAAGTATTTACACATGAGAGCTAAAGTTTGCCATACTGCGTGCACATTTTAATGTCTATTTGGTCCATATGCAATGTTTATATGCTCTGGTATCAAGGAGAACCCAGGTGGCTAACATCTAACACATCCCACACAATAAAATTTCCTTTAAATTAGGGTGTTTGGCTATATAATATATAGCTACTGTATATATACAAATAATTTTAAACACATATTATCTCATAACCTATATATGTATATTGCTTATAATTAGATTTTTCACTTTATTATGGCATATTTTGGCCTTTACCGCATAATGTAAAAACATAATGACATCCTGCAGATAAAGAGATTAGGTGATTCTTTCTTCTTTTTTTTCTTATAAAGATGAAGAATATAAGGATCATACGGGGGGAAAATACTGTTAATTACGACTTAATAGTCTCAAAGGTCTTCCAGTACAAATTAAAACTTGAGGGTGAAACTGCAGACATTCAGTTTATGCATTATTTATGATTGTCTGTGGCTGTCAGTGGAGTAAAATCATATCACAAATAATCTGATATTTTTGTTATTAACATGATTAATCCATCATAATTGAATTAGCTGAAATGTCACTGTCTTTATATAAGCATTGTCTTTGTCTGCTTTTTCTTGAAAACACTGCATACAGATACAAGCCATTAGTACTTTACTGAAGTCAGTTGATACACTCAGTGTTAACTATCTGCTGCTGTTGTGTGATGGAGTCTATGATTGATGGCTCTGACTGAAGTCCTCGATCTCAGGCCATCGCGCTATTCCCTCTGCCAGTGTTTGCTTCGGTAAAGCAGTGTCTCTCACTCCATCCGTCTCTGCCAGGGGAACCACAGGCTCTCCAACCCACATGCCTTTTTTTTCTCTCATTACAACCTCGTCTCTAAATACACCACAGTTACTGTCTCTCCTCCAGCGTTTTTAACCCACCGACACAAGCAGACTTCTTGTGTTCATCGGTGCTGGTGGATTGGTGTGATGTTCCAGCATCGTCCTTATCTGTCACACTGATCGTTTCTGAGGTCAGGCATTGCACAATGGGAAATCAGATGTGCTTTGAGTGATGGGGTCAGTGAACTAGTTCGAGACAGGAGAGTGTACGTGTTTTCATACTTAAGGTTCTTCAGTGAGTCTCTTGAGTGGAGAACCTAATTAACCCTGATCGCCGGGAATATCTTCCACAATTATAACACATGACTTAATCCCAGATTCAAGAACAAGTGCCATACTACTTCACTTCACTTATGATGTTAACTCTTCTCAGAATTTGTAAAATTCTAATAGTCAAATTAGTATGAGCATAACTGTTCATTAAACGTCACATGTTTTTTGTACTATTTTTGACAGATCATTATGGGTTTTAATTAGAGATTCCCTCCACTTGCAGTGCTTAAACATTTGACCTACATTATGATAAATTAACACAACACATATAACTGCAATTACTGTGGGAAATAACCAAATCTGATCTGTGCTTGCAGCTTTCAAAATATGAAAATTATGCTTTTTTATGGATGTTAATTTTGGGTATGTGTTATTAGAAATACATTAAACTCAGCTGTTCACACAAGAATGATAAATATATTATCATTCATACCAATGCCACTTTAAATTATTGAGTGCTTTAAACTCTAATGGATTCTGATTGGCTGTCTGATAACTCTATCACGAGTTATCATCTATGATGTGAACAGGTCTTTACTGGTCCATAAATATTCAGTAAAGTCCTACTAGAAATTGGACTTTGAGATGATACATTTTTAGTTTTGTGATGAAGAAAAATTGATACATTTTTTAAACACTTCCATTCGCACAATAATTAACTGTTCTACACAGCTTACATACTGTTAATAAAAAATAGCCATAAAGCTTGCAAATAAATATTATTAAATTATTAATTAAATTAATAACTTAATTTTATTTGATGTCAAGGTCAGCTATTTGCAATCATTAGAAATCCTCTCTCTTTTCTTTTCTCATTTTTTTTCTTCTTTTTTCAGACACTATGTAAAAGGAATAATTAATACATTTTTGTTTACTTAGCTTTGGCTAAAATGTGTAGTTATCATATTGCAATATACAGCAGGTGATTCTTATTTATTTATGAACTGCACAAATATACACACAATGAACTGATTAAACTGATTAGAAATAGTATGAAATATGAGCGATTGTTAAAGTTGTATCGTCTTATGTTGATTTAATTTATACAAAATACAGTTCTGCCTCATGGATGATTATGAAAGACCCATTTCCTTGCTCTTTTTAACTGACAGTTTAAAATTTGCCATGCCCTTACAATTAATTGTGGATTGTTGATGATGAACCAAATCAAAGGATCTGGATTGTATGATTTTGTTATTAATATTTTGGACAGACTAAAATATAACTCAGTTGCCACTATAAATCCTATAAAGGACATAACTTTGTATTCATCAAGTCATATAAAGTGTGCATAATCATGCTCAAAATCATAACATACCTATAGAGACTGCAATAGTGCGAGGACCCTCTTGAATCTGCTCCGTTTATTATTAGGGCCCAAGCCAGAAAGGCGCAGGGCCCTATTGTTTTCGTTAGGATTCTTTTTTCTTTTTTTTTTATCGACTATCCGGGCATTTTTTGGGGGCTTAACATGGTCAAAAACTCTTTACAATTTGCACACACATTGGAACCCACGGCAGTTAGGACGCCACAGAGGCTGGGACCCAGGCGTGGCACAGAGGCTCTATGGCGCCCCCTGGAACACCATCAGAAAACTTGATGTGTAGCTCACACATACTTGCATGTATTCATATGAAAATCGGTACACATATAGATCTCAACTTTTGCACCGCATGTCATGGGCTCCACCCAAAAGGAAGTCGGCTATTCTATTGTTCTCCTTAGGATTCTTTTTTTTTTTTTTTTGACTATCCGTCCATTTTTGGGGGGCTTAACATGGTCAAAAGTTATAGCGCCACCAACTGGCAGCAGGAAGTGTGTCATTTTCAAAATTCTTTGAATTCACCATCTTGCTTTTACCCAATTTGCTTCAAACTTCATCAGAATAATGTCAAAACACGGCCGATGTGAAACTGTCAAGGGAATATTGATATCTAAAATACTGTTGCCATGGCAATGTGTCAAACCTCAATATTCTTTTCTGGTGATTTTGAGGCTATCCGGGCATTTTGGAGGGGCTTAACATGGTCAAAAACTCTTTAAAAATTGCACACACATTGGAACCTGCGGCAGTTAGGACGCCGCTGAGGCTGGGACCCGGGCGTGGCACAGAGGCTCTACGGCGGCCCCTGGAACACCATCAGAAAACTTGATGTGTAGCTCACACATACTTGCACGTATTCATATGAAAATCGGTACACATATAGATCTCATTGAGCTGAACAACTTTTGCGCCGCATGTCATTGGCTCCACCCAACAGGAAGTCGGCTATTCTATTGTTTTCCTTAGGATTCTTTTTTTTTGACTATCCGGGCATTTTTGGGGGGCTTAACATGGTCAAAAACTCTTGAAAATTTCCACACACATTGGAACCTGCGGCCATTAGGACACCGCTGAGGCTGGGACCCGAGCGTGGCACAGAGGCTCTACGGCGCCCCCTGGAACACCATCCGAAAACTTGATGAATAGCTCACACACACTTGCACGTATTCATATGAAACTCGGTACACATATAGATCTCATCGAGCCGAACAACTTTTGCTCTGCATATCATGGGCTCCGCCCAACAGGAAGTTGGCTATTCAGGGCTGTTTAAAAAGCACATGCTCTAGAATTTGAAATACTCCTCCCAGGATTTTCAACAGACGAGCACCAAACTCAGTGAACGTGATCTCAAGACATTGGGGATGCTAAATCGCGGAGGGATTTTTGATATCTCGAACGGTTTGCCCGTGGCGAGGCAATGAAGTTATGGCGAGAATTGAGATACAGGAAGTGTCTAATAAAGTCCCCATACATTGTCTGATTTTGATCACACTTCAGTGGTTTGTTCGGTGTATGAAGCCGATCGCATCGATGTGACAATTATGAGTCAAAGTTATAGCGCCACCAACTGGCAGCAGGAAGTGTGTCATTTTCAAAATGCTTTGAATTCACCATAATTTGCTTCAAACTTCATCAGAATAATGTAAAAACACGGCCGATGTGAAACTGTCAAGGGAATATCGATATCTAAAATACTGTTGCCATGGCAACGTGTCAAACCTCAATATTCTTTTCTGGTGATTTTCACAGTTTTTCGTATGTTTTATTAGGTTTTTTTTGTTGTTTTACGTGTTAGATGTTGTTAGTATAACTGTCTACGATAGAGACACGCTTTTGAACATTGGTTCCTCCGTCGGCATAGCAAACCGGACTTTGAGTTTTTGAATGCCGGTGGATTGTTCACAGACACCGCATCAGAGCCCTTTATGTGGGTTCTTGAAATCGAGGAGACGCCGCCCGACGCCGAAAAAGAGGAAAAGAGCTGCCGTTCTCGTCAGACTGAGGCGCCGTGCTTTCCGACCTCCTCTTCCAACCATTTTACTGGCGTTCAGTCACTGGATAACAAACTCTGCGAACTGTGGGCGCGCATCTCATACCAACGAGAAACAAGGGACTGCTGCGTTATTTGCCTCACAGAAACCTGGATGTCTGCAATGGTTCCAGACTCAGCCATCGAGCTCACGGGCTTCTCCGTGCACCTCTCGGATAGAACAAAGGAGCTCACAGGGAAAAGCAGAGGTGGAGGTGTTTGTTTCTATATCAACAACTCATGGTGTAATGAAAGGAACATACACTCTATTAAATCCTTCTGCTCCCCTGATCTGGAATTTCATACGCTTCTGTGTCGACCATTCTGGCTACCGAGAGAATTTACAGCGATCATAATCACGGCTGTTTACATTCCTGCTCAAGCCAACACAGACCAGGCACTCAGGGAAATGTACAGGAATATAAGTGAGCAGGAAACCGCACACCCAGATGCAGATTTTGTTGTCACAGGGGACTTTAATAAAGCCAACTTCAGAACAATAGCTCCAAAATACTTTCAACACGTCACCATCAACACGCGTGGAGATCGTACACTCGACCATTGTTACTCCCCCTTCCGGGACGCATACAAGTCCCTCCCCCGCCCACCCATTACTCTTCCGTTCTGCTCCTGCCTGCTTATAGGCAGAAACTGAAACGTGAAGCACCCGCCCTCAGGACAGTCCAATGCTGGTCGGACCAATCGGACGCTATACTACAGGACTGTTTTGATCACGTGGACTTGGACATGTTCCGGGCAGCGTCTGATGACGACATAGAGGCGTATTCAGATTCGGTCACGTGTTTCATCAGGAAGTGTATAGATGATTGTGACGACCCTGAGTCTCCTCCCCCTGATTCCATTGGTGCTGATCGTGGGAGTTTCTGATTGGTTGTCTCTGTGTTAATTGATCATTAGTTAGAGTATATGAGAGTGCTGTGCGTTATTTGGAGGGGCACTCTCTGGGGAAGTACTCCTCCGGAGTGTCTCTTTCGCATGTTTTTTCTTACACATGTAGCGTCAATTTTGTTATAGTTGTTTGTATGTTTCTTTGTTTTCCTTTATCCCTAGACTTCTGTTTATTATTATTATTTGTGGCATATGTTTAAATCAATAAACATTCTATTGATTGAACGTTTTGCGTGATCCCTCTTTCATGTTGCGATTTGAAACGAGCTGGTCGTAACATGAAATTGGGGGCTCGTCCAGGATTGCTGCATGTGTAGGTAAATGCATCAGGTCTTTTGGGTGTTCACCTTTTGTAAATGAGTAGACTTCAGGTATTTAGAGTGTTCTCAGCTGGGTTTATAATCCTTCCATCGAGACGCTGTTTGTTTTTTTTGTTTGTTATTTTGCCTTTCTTATTTTTGAAGGTTATTCTGGGCGGAGGTTTTAAATCTCTGTCGGGGGTACGCTTCAGACTTTTGGTTTGAAAAGCCAATTGTTCTTGAGTTCAGCGTTTAAATGCCGCCCCGAGTCCGGTACACCTTTGAAGATTAGGTAGGTTTAGTTAGTTTCGTTTAGAGTTAGGAACTGGAGTCTCTCATTTTCATTAAGGGTGACACTTTATATATTTTTTTTTGTATCTGTGCTTGTGATGCCTGCTGAGTATGAAGATAATTTGAGGAATGACTTGTGGTAAGTTATTTTTTATCTCATAACTAAGCGGGGTTTGCACCCAGAGCGTGTAAGTGTGACAATTCCGGGCGAAGTGGCTGATGGGATTTGTATTTCTACTGCTCTAGTTTAGCGGCATCTCACGTGTGTTTATATTGCTATTTTTGCTGTTGTGTTTCTCTGCTGCATATCTTAAGCAGAAATGTCGTCGGTAATCGAGGATTTCTTCACATTTCCTTCGGAAATCTTACTGGAGAGATGTACGAAGGAAGAGCTGTTGCAGATTGCAGAGCGTTTTGATGTGGAGGTAGCAGTAATGATAAGAAGCTTAAAGAAAGCTGATGAAAACTGTAAAGACGCACTTTCTGAGCGGGGTGTTTTAGAGGTAAGAGCTCAAACTATTCATTCTGAAGAGTCTTTAACCTCTCCTTTTTACACTGCCGATCAAAATGTGAAGTTTAGTATAGATGTCTTTGCAAGAGAAATAATTATGTGTTGATGGAGAAAAACTTTGTGCTGAACGTGATGTTTGTGCGCTGAAAGGAAAAGAGTTAGAAAATAATTTTGAGAAGCGTTTTCTACTTGCAGTTGATGCTAGTGCTTATGGGGCTGGCGCTGTTCTTTTACAAGAGGATTGTAATGGAATCGAACATCCAGTCAGTTATTTTTCAAAGAAATTCAATCGTCACCAGCAAGTGTATTCTACGGTGGAAAAAGAGGCATTAGCCCTTATTCTAGCCGTTCAACATTTCGAGGTCTATTTGAGCGCGGTCTGTGGTCCTATTACTGTATACACTGACCATAATCCGTTGACTTTCTTAGATCGAATGCGTGGCAAGAATCAAACAATTATGAGATGGAGCCTTATCTTACAACCTTTCCACTTACAGATTAAACACATACGTGGCAAGGATAACATAATTGCTGATGCTCTCTCACGGATGTAAGATGTACCAGAGTGTCTGGCATCTTTTCTCTTTCTCCTTTCTTCTCTTTCACTTTTCTCCTTTTTTTCTTTTCTCCATTCTTTCTTTCTCCTTTTTCTTCTCTCTGATGTCCTAGGGCCCAGGATTCCGGGAGTGAAATGGAGTTGGATTTATGGAGATGAGTATTAAAGTTATTGTTCATTCACATTTTAAAAGGTTGTTTTGCCTTTGTACTATTTTTTTTCTTTTTTTTTTTTCGGCTCTTAGGAGAACCTCCTTCTGGAGTGGGAGGTGTGACGACCCTGAGTCTCCTCCCCCTGATTCCATTGGTGCTGATCGTGGGAGTTCCTGATTGGTTGTCTTTGTGTTAATTGATCATAAGTTAGAGTATATGAGAGTGCTGTGCGTTATTTGGAGGGGCACTCTCTGGGGAAGTACTCCTCCGGAGTGTCTCTTTCGCATGTTTTTTCTTAGACATGTAGCGTCAATTTTGTTATAGTTGTTTGTATGTTTCTTTGTTTTCCCTAGACTTCTGTTTATTATTATTATTTGTGGCATATGTTTAAATCAATAAACATTCTATTGATTGAACGTTTTGCGTGATCCCTCTTTCATGTTGCGATTTGAAACGAGCTGGTCGTAACGATGTAGTTCCGACCAAAATAATCCGTATCTACCCCAACCAAAAACCGTGGATTAACAGCGATGTTCGATCAGCCCTGTCAGCGCGGACATCTGCCTTTAAATCCGGAAACACTGACGATCGGAAACAAGCCAGTTACAATCTCAGGAGATCCATCAAAGCAGCCAAACGAACATATAAAAACAAAGTTGAAGAACATTTCAACAACAATAATCCAAGAAGCATGTGGCAGGGCATTAACAACATCACAGGCTTTAAAGGGAATAAACCAGCTACTGTGAACATTGCCGCCTCTCTACCGGACGAGCTCAACACCTTTTATGCTCGGTTCGAGGCTGATAACACCGCCCACACAGAGAGCGCTCACACGGCTGCAGCAGAAGAGGTGAGTCCACTCACGCTTTCTGTCGCGGATGTAACCCGATCCTTCAAACGGATGAACATCCGTAAAGCCGTAGGCCCAGATGGTATACCAGGCCGTGTGCTCAAAGCATGCGCTTTCCAGCTAGCCAGGGTTTTACAGACATTTTCAATCTGTCCTCTCTCTGTCTGTGGTTCCTCATGCTTCAAAAATCCACCATTGTGCCCATACCAAAGAAAAATAAAATCACATGCTTGAATGACTGGAGGCCCGTTGCTCTGACACCCATCTTCAGCAAGTGTTTTGAGAAGCTTGTCAGAGACTACATCTGCTCTGTGCTGCCTGCTTCACTGGACCCACTACAATTTGCATACCGCAGTAACCGTTCCACAGACGATGCTATTGCCTTCACCCTGCACACTGCTCTCTCCCACCTGGAAAATAAGAACACCTATGTGAGGATGCTGTTCGTGGATTATAGTTCGGCATTTAACACCACAGTGCCTGCAACACTGGTTGCGAAGCTCCAGACTCTAGGACTGAACAGATCTCTGTGCAGCTGGATCCTGGACTTCCTGACAGGCAGAAGTCAGGTGGTCAGAATGGGCAACAACACATCATCTCCCTGATCCTCAACACTGGTGCACCGCGAGCTGCGTCCTCAGCCCACTCCTGTACTCCCTGTACACACGACTGTACAGCAACACACAGCTCCAATGTCATCGTCAAATTTGCTGATGACACAGCGGTGATAGGCCTGATCACCGACAACGATGAGACGGCCTACAGAGAGGAGGTGAGTACCCTGACTAAATGGTGTCAGGAGAACCACCTCTCACTCAACATCGACAAGACCAAGGAGCTGGTGGTGGATTACAGGAGACAGAGCAGAGAACACACACCCATCACCATCGACAAGACACCTGTGGAGCGGGTGAGCAGCTTTAAGTTCCTCGGCGTTCACATCACCGAGGATCTCACATGGTCTGCTCACACAGATGCAGTGCTGAAGGCACATCAGCGTCTCTTCTTCCTGAGACGGCTGAGGAAGTTTGGAACGAGCCCCAGAATCCTCAGGTCCTTCTACACCTGCACTGTGAGAAC
Organism: Gymnocypris eckloni scoliostomus; assembly: GCA_027564155.1. NCBI lineage: Eukaryota > Metazoa > Chordata > Actinopteri > Cypriniformes > Cyprinidae > Gymnocypris > Gymnocypris eckloni. Next base: position 32,074,291 of record CM050414.1, read on the forward strand.
ATCCTGACTGGCTGTATCACCGCCTGGTTTGGAAACAGCACCGCTGGCAACCGCAGGGCTCTGCAAAGGGTCGTGCGAACTGCCCGCCACATTGTTGGAGGTGAGCTTCCCTCCCTCCAGGATATCTACACCAGGCGGTGTACAAGGAAAGCCGGAGGATTATCAAAGACTCCAGCCACCCGTCCCACAGATTGCTCTCTCTGTTGCCCTCAGGGCGGCGTTTCCGTAACATCCGATCCCGCACTAGCCGACTGAGGGACAGCTTTTTCCCTCAGGCTATCAGGCTAATGAACAGTCACAAATAACTCACCTACATCACACTCCCACTCACACAACATGCCATGCACTGCACTTTAACACAGTTAAACTGGACTACACGCACACACTGCACTAACACAACCTATCTGCTATCACTGGACACCATACCACGACACTGCATATGAATAATCTGTTGCACCTTTGCACAACCATCTGCTGCTCAACCAATCTGCTGTTAATTTATAATCTGTTGCACCTTCACATTATTACTATGTATAGACTACATAATGTATAGATAGTGTACATAATGTAGATGTGCCCATACAGTGTATAATGTGTAGTTGATAATTAAGTATGTCTTTATAGTACACTATGTGTACTGAGTATATGTATGTGTATTTTGCACATTGTCTTCTGTACAGTCTGTAAATGTGTACTGTCCATATGTAATTATTTAAATTTTTTTGCACTGTCTGGAGCACGCTCATAAGAATTTCACTGAAGATCTAGAGTTTTCGTTAAAGGGCGTGTCCTTGGCGGCATCACAAATTTCGATGTCTCGCCATATTGCTCACTGTTCCCTGTCTTTCTGAAGCCACCAGTTGGCAGTGAGCCGGGTGCGAGGTCCCTTCCATCGCTGCTTGCAGCTTTAATTATTATTGCTATTTTATTTTTCTGTGCTTTTGGAACATCAAAGTATTGGTCACAGTTCACACGTTTCCCAATAGTCTCTGCAGAAGAAAGTCATAGACATCTGGGATGGCATGAGGGTGATACATTTTATTTTGGGGTGGTCTATTGCTTTAATGTTTTCTTATTTTATTATTGTGAGTTGGATTACCTAGATGTTGGTTTCATACACCAAAAACACATACAAATATTACAATTTGGTTAAAATACTGTAGTTAATTAATGTATTAAATAAAAAGTTAATGTAAGGGCAACCCTAAGCCTACCAGATAGATAGATAGATAGATAGATAGATAGATAGATAGATAGATAGATAGATACCTTACCAGTTAACCTTAGCAAATTGGTTTGCAGGATGAAATCAAGGTTTAGGCTGAAGCCAAAGACACTAACACAGCTCCTCGAGCTGATCAAGATGGCGCCGAGGATGGCAGCCGTGTTGCGCTCCGGGAAAACTTTGCAGTTTTTCGTATGTTTTATTTGTTTTTTGTTGTTTTACGTGTTAGATGTTGTTAGTATAATTGTTCACGATAGAGACACGCTTTTGAACATTGGTTCCTCCGTCCGCATAAACCGACTTTGAGTTTTTGAATGCCGGTGGACTGTTCACGGACACGGCATCCGAACCCTTTGTGTGGGTTGCGAAGCGAGGAGACGCCGCCGACGCCGAAAACGAGGAAAACGAGCTGGCTCGTCAGACTGAGACGCCGTGCTTTCCTCCTCTCCCAACCATTTTACTGGCCAACGTTCAGTCACTGGATAACAAACTCTGTGAACTGCGGGCGCGCATCTCATACCAACGAGAAACAAGGGACTGCTGTGTTATTTGCCTCACAGAAACCTGGATGTCTGCTATTGTTCCAGACTCAGCCATCGAGCTCACGGGCTTCTCCGTGCACCGCTCGGACAGAACGGAAGAGCTCACAGGGAAAAGCAGAGGCGGGGGTGTTTGCTTCTACATCAACAACTCATGGTGTAATGAAAGGAACATACACTCTATTAAATCCTTCTGCTCCCCTAATCTGGAATTTCATACGCTTCTGTGTCGACCGTTCTGGCTACCGAGGGAATTTACAGCGATCATAATCACGGCTGTTTATATCCCCCCCCAAGCCAACACAGACCAGGCACTCAAGGAACTGTACAGGAATATAAGTGAGCAGGAATCAGCGCACCCAGATGCAGCTTTTATTATCACAGGGGACTTTAATAAAGCCAACTTCAAAACAATAGCTCCAAAATACTTTCAACACGTCACCATCAACACGCGTGGAGATCGCACACTCGACCATTGTTACTCCCCCCTCCGGGACGCATACAAGTCCCTCCCCCGCCCACCTTTTGGCAAATCGGATCACTCTTCCGTTCTGCTCCTGCCTGCTTATAGGCAGAAACTGAAACGTGAAGCACCCGCTCTCAGGACAGTTCATTGTTGGTCAGACCAATCGGATGCTATACTACAGGACTGTTTTGATCACGTGGACTGGGACATGTTCCGGGCAGCGTCCGATGACGACATAGAGGCGTATTCAGATACGGTCACGTGTTTCATCAGGAAGTGTATAGACGATGTAGTTCCGACCAAAACCATCCGGATCTACCCCAACCAAAAACCGTGGATTAACAGTGATGTTCGATCAGCCTTGTCAGCACGGACATCTGCCTTTAAATCCGGAAACTCTGACGATCGGAAACAAGCCAGTTACGATCTCAGGAGATCCATCAAAGCAGCCAAACGAACTTATAAAAACAAAGTTGAAGAACACTTCAACAACAATAACCAAGAAGCATGTGGCAGGGCATTAACAACATCACAGGCTTTAAAGGAGTAAACCAGCTACTGTGAACATCGCCGCCTCTCTACCGGATGAGCTCAACACCTTTTATGCTCGGTTCGAGGCTGATAACACCGCCCACACAGAACGCTGCACACGGCTGCCGCAGAAGAGGTCAGTCCACTCACGCTTTCTGTCGCGGATGTAACTCGATCCTTTAAAGCGGGTGAACATCCGTAAAGCCGTGGGACCAGATGGTATACCAGGCCGTGTGCTCAAAGCATCGCTTTCCAGCTAGCGGGGTTTTTACAGATATTTTCAATCTGTCCCTCTCTCTGTCTGTGGTTCCCTCATGCTTCAAAAATCCATCATTGTGCCCATACCAAAGAAAACAAAATCACATGCTTGAATGACTGGAGGCCCGTTGCTCTGACCCCCATCTTCAGCAAGTGTTTTGAGAAGCTGTCAGAGACTACATCTGCTCTGTGCTGCCTGCTTCACTGGACCCACTACAATTTGCATACCGCAGTAACCGTTCCACAGGCGATGCTATTGCCTTCACCCTGCACACTGCTCTCTCCCACCTGGAAAATAAGAACACCTATGTGAGGATGCTGTTCGTGGATTATAGTTCAGCATTTAACACTATAGTGCCTGCCACACTGGTTGCGAAGCTCCAGACTCTAGGACTGAACAGATCTCTGTGCAGCTGGATCCTGGACTTCCTGACAGGCAGAAGTCAGGTGGTCAGAATGGGCAACAACACATCATCTCCCTGATCCTCAACACTGGTGCACCGCAGGGCTCGTCCTCAGCCCACTCCTGTACTCCCTGTACACACACGACTGTACAGCTACACACAGCTCAATGTCATCGTCAAATTTGCTGATGACACAGCGGTGATAGGCCTGATCACCGACAGCGATGAGACGGCCTACAGAGAGAGGTGAGTACCCTGACTAAATGGTGTCAGGAGAACCACCTCTCACTCAACATCGACAAGACCAAGGAGCTGGTGGTGGATTACAGGAGACAGAGCAGAACACACACCCATCACCATCGACAAGACACCTGTGGAGCGGGTGACCAGCTTTAAGTTCCTCGGCATTCACATCACTGAGGATCTCACATGGTCTGCTCACACAGATGCAGTGCTGAAGAAGGCACATCAGCGTCTCTTCTTCCTGAGGGCGGCTGAGGAAGTTTGGAACGAGCCCCAGAATCCTCAGGTCCTTCTACACCTGCACTGTGGAGAGCATCCTGACCGGCTGTATCACCGCCTGGTATGGAAACAGCACCGCTGGCAACCGCAGGGCTCTGCAAAGGGTCGTGCGAACTGCCGCCCACATTGTTGGAGGTGAGCTTCCCTCCCTCAGGATATCTACACCAGGCGGTGTACAAGGAAAGCCGGAGGATTATCAAAGACTCCAGCCACCCGTCCCACAGACTGCTCTCTCTGCTGCCCTCAGGGCGGCGTTTCCGCAGCATCCGATCCGCACTAGCCGACTGAGGACAGCTTTTCCCTCAGGCTATCAGGCTAATGAACAGTCACAAATAACTCACCTACATCACACTCCCACTCACACAACATGCCATGCACTGCACTTTAACACCGTTCAACTGGACTACGCACACACTGCACTAACACAACCTATCTGCTATCACTGGACACCATACGATGCACATCCACGACACTGCATATGAATAATCTGTTGCACCTTTGCACATCTATCTGCTGCTCAACCAATCTGCTGTTAATTTATAATCTGTTGCACCTCACATTATTACTATGTATAGACCACATTATGTATAGATACTGTACATAATGTAGATGTATACATAATGTGTGTATAATATGTCTCTATAGTACACTAAGCGTACTGAGTGCATGTATGTGTATTTTGCACATTGTCTTCTGTACAGTCTGTAAATATGTACTGTCCATATGTAAATTGCTGTTGTTTTTGCACTGTCTGTCCATATGTAAATTGCTGTTGTTGTTTTTTTGCACTGTCTGTCCATATGTAAATTGCTGTTGTTGTTTTTGCACTGTCTGGAGCACTGTAAATGCTCCAGTGCAGTTTTTTGCACTGTCTGTCCATATGTAAATTGTTGTTGTTGTTTTTTGCACTGTCTGTCCATATGTAAATTGTTTGTTGTTTTTTTTTGCACTGTCTGTCCATATGTAAATTGTCTGTTGTTTTTCTGCACTGTCTGGAGCACGCTCATAAGAATTTCACTCACCAAGGCACTTGTGCTGTGGTGATGTGACAATAAAAGTGATTTGATTTTGATTTGATAACAAGCAACTTTGATGTATGCTCAGTGTGAGCTGCCTTTCAAAGTCTAATATAAGGCACTTTATTTTACACAAATATAAAAAAGGTCAAACGTTCATTCTTCACTTATATTACACAACAAATGTAATAAGGATTCCTTTTTTAAAATGACATTTTGCATCACTTTAAAAGTTAAAAATCCAGTGAATTGTGCTAAAAGCATGTTTAACCAAAACTGATGAATGTGAAGCTGGCAACATTCACAACATTGGTTGGTGTACATATCAAGACAGTTTGGAAATGTCTGGTGAGTGGCACTAAAATGGTAATACTCTACTGCTTTAAAAATAATTTAACACCTATACTAAACCCTACTCTAAACCAAACCAAAAGTGTTAACAAAAGCAAACCTGAGATAAAAATTAAACAGCTGAAGCAACCATGCCATAAACTGAAGCTTGCTTCTACACGTTTTTGAGCTCGTTTATTGTGAATTGTGCTCCGTGTTGCAATTGCAAAATGCTACTGAGCAAGTTTACTTCATTAGAAAAGCAACGCATATGGAGCTGGTTATGTGATGCAAATATCAAAATGTATTGATTTACAAATCAAACACTATGATAAAGTGTTTTAATAACATAACATAGTAGCCTATTATGCAAGGGACCATGTGAAGAAATATTTAGCTGGCAATGCTTTTCCTGAAAAAAATAAAGATGTTTAGGCTGTTGTTGCTGAGCAATTCTTTAGAGAAAACTGAGGTCATTTTGATTTGTAGCAAGAAGTGGACACTAAGATATTGCACTGTCACTCTCTCTCTTTTTTTTTTTTTACACACACACATACACATTTTCAATTGCTGTGCTCCTGTTGGTTCTTGATTAGACTGTCTTTGCTGAGCACTTTATGGCTCCAAAATTTATGTCACAACTGAAATAGTCTAAGACTAAGAATCATCGCAATGGCAATTTATCACCCGTTGGTGAGCATGTCACGCTAAATGATCAAAGACAGTCACTAAAGAAATGTTACAGATGTCAAAAATCCAATCACATTCTCAGAAAGAATAGAATACTGTTTATTAATACAATTATATTTACATTTATGCATTTAACAAACATTTTTATTCAATACAGCTCTCAATAGAGAAAAACAAGCTATTCATCATAAAGAGGCACATAGCACCAAAAGTGCTTGTAATTAAAAGTTTCAAACATTGTTGAAGTACTAAATACAACAAGGAAGGATTAAGGGAGGGATTTTTTTTGGTGAGTTAAGTGCTCACTGAGGAGATAATATTTCAGATGTCGCTTGAATATTGTCAGGGATTCATCATTCTGGATGAGATTGGGAAGATCATTCCACCAGCAAGGAACAGTGAACGAAAATGTTCGAGGCATTACTCACTTACCGACCTCAGGCTTCTGGAGCCTAATAAATAATTACACATATACTAACAATTGACACAATATTAATTTTCTAGTAACTACTATTAACTAACAAGAAACTGGTCCAAGCATTTAGTATAGTGTTAAGATAAATGTCTGTCAATTTAACAGATAATGTCCTAAAAGAAAAGTGTATGTTTTTTCTTCTTCTCCAGTGTTTTTTCAGTGTAATGTAAGACAGATGACTAGTTCTACATTAATATTTTAACCACTGCTCTTAGTGATTACACAAGATTGTTTATGCAATGAATAGGCATTTGCAATTTAGGGCCAGATTTACTAACAGTGTGCGTCAGCGTAAACCGTCTTTGGCATTAAAATTGTAGGCCTAATGTCAGGTTTTACTAAAGATGCGCAGTGACAAATTAGCGCTGAAAAGGCGTGGACACAGTTTGACCTTGACATTTGTAGGAGTTTCACTTTCAGATGCAAAATTAATATAAGGAGAGTATTTAAATGGATCACGCTACAATGGATTTACTAACATTTACGCTCATACATTTACTGGTATTTGAGCCATTATTTAAAGCCCCAAAAAAGCATGTCTTAAACTATTTTCGCTTGAAAAGACTGTATTTGTTGTTGCTAGGAGGAGGCACCACAGAGAATAGAGAGTGTGTGGTAAGAGGGAGAGGATTTTTTCCACACATATTAATCTATTTGGAATGCCAGAAAAACACGTTATCTGAACATATTGTTTGCTAAGGCATGATCTTTTTTATTTGATTCAATAAATAAAATATGACTTGGAACACTCAACTATGAGTCACATAATACCAGTTCTATCAATATATCTTGCAACCCTTCTTTTTTTGGCCTCCATTCTTTTCAACATACTGTGGCTTCTTTATTTTTTCATTCTTTATTTGCGACTATGCTAATTTGTGTTGTGCTTGCTATATTGCGTCGGTCCATATGTAAATGAGATAGTGTAGCCAATCTGAGTTTTTAAAACTTGTGCATTGTTAGTAAATCATCCTCAACCTCAAAAATAAAAAAATGCGCTCTCGCACTAATTTGCCCTGTTTAGTAAAACAGGCCCTTTATATTTGTAGGGCCTTATCGAGAGAGAAATTACACAAATACGATGCAGGATCAAAGCAGTACTTACAGGAAATTTAGAAGTTTCCTCTCCAAATCTGCAAGTCGTAAAACGAGTTTATGATCAAACCTAACTTCGATTATCTGGACCAGTTCCTGTAATAAATCTAGAAGCTATTATTTCAGCTTTTGGGAATCATTTATTAAATATTAAATATTGCTTTGATTAAAGTGATATTTAATATTTAACTCATGATTTATACTGTATTAACAATTCGTCCAGTGACCATTAATATCAGTATATCTTTAACAATTTTGTTTATCTTGCTTCGTGGCCAACGATAAAATAAACAAAATTAGTACTTTATCCAATTTGAGCTAGGTAACGTGATCTATGGCAAAATAGTTTAAACTTGAAAATCACACAGCCCAAGATATCATTCTTTATAAATGAAACAAGGTTTATTTACTAACTGCTATTCTACAATACATGGACTAAACTTAATGAAACAAATATACACACATACACATAAACATACACACACATTCAGAGTTTTGCGTTTAACGTTAGAATAAATTTAAAGGCTAGCACTCTTTTGCTATCTCGTAACTTTAATTAGAGCAAGATCACAAGCAAATACTTTGCTATCTTTACTGCATACAGATCAATTCATCAGTTCAGTAAGGTTATGGATAATTGTTTGATTACTTCCTTTGAGTTGAGCTCATCGCAGATCTTTCTGTTTCCGTTTGTTTTTTCTTGGAAAACTCCGGCGGCTGACGTCGTAGCGTGATGTCACTGGGGAAACCCTCTTGTGATTGGTGGTCTGCCTGTTTTTTTGTGAGACGGTGATGCTATTAAGATGTTTAAAGTTCTACAGCTTCAGATGTTGAAGTTATTCGGTGATAAACTGTTTGTTTCATCTGGCGGTCAGCCTGATGGTAAAGGCGTGGACCGCTTCCCGGGTGATCACTGAAGACGCCGAGGTTTTTAGCAAGTTTGCAAGCAGCGAGTGAGAGAGACGAAGTCTAAAGCTAAAAGCTTTTGTTGTCCATTTTAAGCGGCTCGATCTGGGTCCGCCCATGGGCGGCTGTCCCAATCAGATTGTTATTGTGGGGCGGAGCCCCGCCCAGGTCTTTTGGGACATACCAAATCTATTCTGTGATCTTCCATGTGAAGGATAATAAGAGATTAAAACTTATGTAAAGTGTTATCACATGCTTACCCATTTGTAAAGTGTTATCACATGCTTACCCATAATGTAAAGTGTTATCACATGCTTACCCATTTATAATAGTACCCATTTATAATAGTAGTTGCACTACTGATTCGTATTTTTAATGCATAATTAAATTATTTCATCAAGAAGGGAAGACTGTTTTACGAGGAGACGTTGGAGCGCTGAAATTCCACAGATATACTGCCAAAGTGAATTCCTTCCTTTTTCTTTCCTAAAATCCAAAAGAAATTCGCTCTTTTCTCTTCTGGTGCAGACAAAGTGCACACAAACTTTTAGTGACTTTCTGCCAAAAGACAATCAATAAATACTGCGGCTATTAAAGCAATATACTTAATAGAAAATATATACTGATGTTGTATTTTATGTATTTTATAGGCTTGGTGTGGTTATTTAGGATATGTTTAATATATGCCTTAACCTGTGTAATAGATACAATTAGTATGTGTACTTTGTGTGTGCCAAATATTTAATGTTTGAGGTTGATTGAAAGCTGATTTCATCAGCAATACTTTGCTGTGGATGAAAGTTGACTTATAGCATCATAAGGCATGATTATGACACATATATAAATCTGCTAGGATATTTCCTTCGTGTGATAAACTGATTAGCAGATGAGGTATGCATGGAAAATAAGCCGTGCGGGGCCTAGCATCTAGTGGGTGGACATAATTCAGCCTGTTAAAACTCCGTGACACAAAGGCTTCATTGCTCGCTGCTTGCAAAACTTAGGCTTCGTCTCATTGATCGCGCTGCGCTCACAGGCTTAACATCAGGCTGATCACCCAGATTCAAACACTTAGTCAAAACTTCTTACTAAAGAAGCTATTCGAACTTGAAGCCGCAAGAACTCTAAATAACTTCAAGCATCGCCACTCTTGCGTCACCAGAAAACCAACCACTCACAGGAGGGCTTCCCCCAGTGATATCACACTAAGAAGACTTCAGCATCCAATCAGCAGCCCCGGAGGTTTCCCAACCAGGAAAAGACAACGCACCCGGAGCTCAGCTGTCAAACTCCACTTGAAAAGCAAGTAAACAAATGATTTCCATAATTTTTCCAGACCATGTGCTACCTTGCTCAAAATTAATAATGTACTATTTTGTTTGTTTTATATTTAGCCACGAAGTAAGATGTAATGAAACTATGAATCTATTATTTCAGCTTTGGGGAATCATTAATTACAGATACAATATTGCTTTGATTAAAGTAATATCCATCTTTAACTTATGATTTCTACTTTATTAACAACTCGTCCAGTGACCATTAACATCAGTATATCTTTAACAATTTAGTTTATTTTGCTTTGTGGCCACCGATAAAACAAAATAAAGGGTTTTATCTAATTAAGCTAGGTAACGTAATCTTGGCAAATAGTTTGAACTAGAGAATCACACATCCCAAGACATAATTCTTTATAAATGAAACAAGGTTTATTTGCTAACTGTTATTCTACAATACATGGATTAACTTAATATAACACATAAACAACACATAACATACACACACATTCTAAGTTTGTGGATAACGTTAGAAAAAAGTTTAAAACCGGGCTATCTTGTAACTTTACGAGAGGAAGATCAAAAACAGAGACTTGGCTGTCTTTCTGCGTACAGATCAATTAATCAGTTCAGTAAGGTCAGAGATTATTGTTTGATTACTTGCATTCAGCTGAGTTTCCGTTTCAGTGTTTCCTCGTGTTTCCTGGAAATCTCCGCGGGCTTAAGTCGCCATTGCGTGATGTCAATGGTGAAGCCTTCTTGCAATTGGCGGTCTTGGTTTATTTGTTGGAAGGCGGAAGCTGTTGAGCTGCTCGTTTCGAGTTGCTATTACTTTGACGAAGTGTTGAATTCTTTTAGATGGTGTCTTCAGCCTGATGATAAGGTGGTGGTCCAGCGCAATCAGCTTCCGGTTCGTCAGCAAGCGAGCAAGTAAAAGCAAACTAACTAAAAAGCTGTAATTGTTCATTTTAACAGACTGATTTCAGTACGCCCACTAGAGGCTTCTTCCAATCAGATTGTTCTTGTGGGGCGGAGCCCCGCTCATGTCTTTTGGGGCATACCACGTTGAATCTTCCATGTGACGAAAAATAACACTTTACATAAATATTAAACTCTTATCACATGTTTACCCATTTATAATATCACCAAATCTGTCGCATCACTGATTCATAATTTTCACGACCGTCTATAAGAATCTAAACACGTTATAACCTTGCCGGGAACCGTAATCCGTTATAGGTTAAGACAAATGGCATCGGTTCCACTATACAGGTTAAGGCACAGATTAAAACATCCTACATTCTAAATAATCACACCAAGCATATGATCTACATCAAGCACGTCCTTGCTGGGTATCTTTGGACTAATAGAGATGGAATAAATGAATGTCTTTTTGCATAAAGTCCACAAGTTTGGGGTGTTCCTTGCACTGGGCAGAGACACAGAAAATGTATTTCCTTTGACCTGCAGAGGGGGCGAAAGAAGAGTTGTCCGGGGGTCATGATTATGTCACGTCCTGGGGAATCTGGTGAGGCTCAGTTTGAAAGTTTCACCATAAAACAGTCCTGCATTATTGAATTATAGTTAAATGGTCCTCCTGGGCCATTTCCAGATAAAGAGTCCTTTTGTCCTGTTTTGGAAAATGTAAAACTTCAGTTTCCTTATGAACAATGTTTTTTTCTGTGTTTTGGATCACTTTTAAATCAAATCAGAAATATATGTTGGATGTTGTGAACGAAGTCTTCAGCAGATCTGGGAGAATAAAGACAAGACACAGAGAAGCATCATGGCTTTTGAACTCAGTTATTCTAGGTCCAGCATGCCTTTATATAGGGTACCAGAACACTCGTATTACAGGAAGTCCAAAGAATGACCAAATAAGGTAAAGCAGGACAGACAAAGAAGAAAATGACCCTTCCTCCACATATAGCCCAAAGAGCCATGTGTATTCAGTGAGTAGAAAAGCTTTACTCTTAATTTATGTGCAGTTACATTCATCTATGCAGAAATTTAATCTAACAGAAAACATCCAGATGTTTCCCTTAAATCTCTCCTAGTTTTTAGGGGTCTCCTGAGATAAGGAGACTTAGGGCAGGAACTCGGTCAGCCAGTTAAATGTGGATGGCTCATGTATTAACCTTTACGACCCCTTAGGAATGTGCTAGTTCTCAAATCCCTTTTTATGAGGCTCTCAGATAAATACAATTTTTAAGATATACTGATTTTGAATGTTTGCTAAACGAATCGTTAATAATGTATAAATTATAAATATTGAAGCAATATCAACCCAAGTCTTTAAGACTCGATTCACTAAAAGCTGAAATAATAGCTTAAATTCATTACATAATTGGTGGAGGATTAAAATCTAAAGCTAAAAGCTAAGAGTTAATTCTTACATATTCTACCTAAAGAACTATTTAACAACTGTATTTTTTCAAACAAATGGCATTTAAATGTAGTTTTTGAGAACTTGTATTGCCAGTTTCCCAGCATCAGTCTCTGAACTTCATCTTTCTCTCTATCTTATGTATCAGACAGGTGTCACGGAACAACCTGCATCACCAGTCGAATCAACCACCTGCACCCGCTCACAATCACCAGAGTACTGATCACAAACACCTGCAACCACTTACCACCACCATTCATAAGCTCACTCACCTCAGTCACTCTTCAGCTGGTCTCAAGGTTACACAGCTCTGAACACTGGTCGATGTCTGCCTATCTGCCCGTCCATCCTAGATCTTGTCACCGCATGAGGGAACGCAAGTTCACGTATTGTGAGACTGCACATCCGGCTTCCAGAGCCTTCTCTGTTATATCTCCTATGTTGGAAGCCCTGCCTGAGTTATATTGAATAAACCACCTTTTACTAGCATCTGCCTCTCTGTCTCCTTGACCAGTATGAGACAGAAGACCAGCTCCAAAAGAAAGAAAAATTGAAGATTCCATGGATTCTCAGGAAGCCTTCACCGAGCTCGTGCATACACTCCGGAAATCGCTCATTCCACCTCCCGTCACCGTTATGCCTACAACCAGTCCCAGTCCCAGTCCCACCAGTTCACACCTCGCCGGGATCGGGACACCCAGGCAGTCACCGGACCCTTTCACTCCTCCGGAACCGTTACTGGTGGCCCAACATGACCCGCGATGTCACTCGTTATGTCAAGGGGTGTTCGATCTGTGCCATCTCCTCCACACCACGCCGTCTACCCGAGGGAAAACTGGTCCCGTTGCCCATTCCTCGCCGACCCTGGTCTCACCTGGAAGTAGACTTTGCCACCGATCTTCCTCTTTCGAACGGATTCACCACCATCCTGGTTGTCGTGGACCGATTCTCCAAATCCTGCAAATTAATCCCACTACGCGGATTACCGTCAGCCCTAGAAACAGCTGAGTCCCTCTTCCAACACATATTCAGGAACTTCGGTCTCCCAGAAGACATAGTCTCCGACAGGGGGCCCCAGTTCACCTCTAGGGTCTGGCGAGGCTTCCTCCGCCTCCTAGGAATATCGGTGAGTTTATCCTCCGGGTACCATCCACAAACCAATGGCCAAACCGAACGTAAGATCCAAGAGATCGGGCGGTATCTTCGGGCATACTGTCACGACCATCAGGACAACTGGAGCCAGTATTTGCCCTGGGCGGAGTACGCCCAGAACTCACTACGCCAGGAAACCACCGGACTCACCCCATTCCAATTGCGTCCTGGGATACCAACCGCCATTATTTCCCTGGACCGAGGAGTTGTCGGAGGTCCCAGCGGTAGATCATTGGTTTCGTGAGAGCGAGAGGGTATGGGACTCAGCTCATATCCATCTACAGCGGGCAGTTCGGAGACACAAGGCCACTGCAGACACTCGCCGGTCAACCAATCCCATCTACCAGCCCGGGGACCGTGTCTGGTTATCCACCCGGGACATTCGTCTCCGACTGCCCTGCAAAAAGCTGAGTCCCCGGTATATAGGTCCTTTCCAGGTGATGCGGCACATCAATGAGGTCACATACCGGCTCCACCTACCAAACCAGTACCGGATCTCACCCACCTTCCACGTCTCCCTACTCAAACCCTTCACTAATCCTCTTCTTCCTCCATCCACAGAGCACAATTACCCCTCCACCCAGGTCGCTCCCAAACCATCTACACCGCAAGGAAATCCTCGACTCCAGGCGGGGCGGTCGGCTTCAGTACCTCATAGATTGGGAGGGGTACGGCCCTGAGGAAAGATCCTGGGCGAACAAGGATGACATCCTGGACCCATCCTCATCAACGACTTCCACCAAGCCCAGCCAAATCGCCTGTTTCCCAGGGGCCGCCACGGATCCCGGCATCAGGAGACGCTGGGGAGGGTAATGTCACGAACAACCTGCATCACCAGTCGAATCAACCACCTGCACCCGCTCACAATCACCAGAGTACTGATCACAAACACCTGCAACCACTTACCACCACCATTCATAAGCTCACTCACCTCAGTCACTCTTCAGCTGGTCTCAAGGTTACACAGCTCTGAACACTGGTCGATGTCTGCCTATCTGCCCGTCCATCCTAGATCTTGTCACCGCCTGAGGGAACGCAAGTTCACGACTGAGAGAGCCTTCTCTGTTATATCTCCTATGTTGGAAGCCCTGCCTGAGTTATATTGAATAAACCACCTTTACTAGCATCTGCCTCTCTGTCTCCTTGACCAGTATGTGACAACAGGTCCACATTTCACAGTAGATCATTATAGAGTCATAGATACACTGACTACGTTTACATGGACATCAATACTCCGATTTTAATATGATTGTAGACTCTTAATCAGAGTAGTGTCTTAATGTAAACAGAGATTTTTGATTACCTTAATCCTGCTAAAGTCATAATCGAGGTAAACACAAATCGAATTAAGACATGTGGAGTATTCCTATTTTATTTGCTTTATTGTCGTGCAGTATAGACAAGTACACACCTTAATCAAACTATTACCGTCGTGTAGGACTTTTCGCCGCCTTTAGGGACAGGATACATACACGGCATTGGTCAACCCTTTCATGACAAATAAAAGAGCTTCAACACCACCGTCGTCTGTGTACATGTACAAGTAATTAACTGCACTTGAAGCTTTCATAAAATAAAAAATCAAACACCCAAAAATGTAAATGGCATTATCAAGAAGACAAACTATGTTTATAAGTGAAATTCTGGAGGGGACATTGGATGGCGTCGCGTTGTGATGACGCATGCAATTAATCGATCTATACGTACTATAACATGTAAAACGGGAACATGAAAAGATTATTCTAACAGCAACTCATGTAAACACCTTAATCATATTATTGTCTTATTCAGAATAAGGTAAATAGTTAGACTAATGATGTCCATGTAAACGTAGTCATTGAGTGATAAGCCATACGCCAAATGTGGTATTTTACTTCAGGTTTAATTTAGTTCGAGACATATTTTTCATGGAATATCAGGACTTACTCGCTGAATGACTCCTTAGTCACTTAGCAACTGGTTGTGGGGCAAAATCACTCAAACCACAAGGTCAAGTAAGTGAGTAAGTGGCTACACCTCTTCCACAACTGGATCTCTCAACTGGATAGTGGGTCTGTCTCCATTGTGAATTCTGCTGCAATTTACATCATGCATGTCTGGTCTGTGGGTGCGCCCTCGAGATTCAAGCCATACAGCAGATGCGGCTGCCTCAAAATTGGCTCCTTCATGGACAACAGTAACGTGAAGTTGCAGAATACAACAGTTCCTTGTTCCCAACGATGCCTATGCATGTTAACTAGAGAGAGGACCTCAGTAAAGGACTCCGAATGCAAGAGAGACAAGAAGAGTGATGAAAGAGGTTTAAGTCAATGGCTGACAAACACCCATACAACATACCTTTAGAAATGCGCCAACAGGGACACAAGGTCAGTCAATATATCGACATAACATGAATACTGGGTTGTTAGTAGCCCTCCTCCTTCTAGGATTTGAACAACCGCTAGATGCTGATTTACCAAAAAGGCCTATCCAGTGAGGAGGAGTGAACCATTCAATAGACTAATAGATTGGTTGAGAGAGAATGATTTACACATTTGGCAGATGTTTTTATCCAAAGCAACTTACATTGCATTCAAACACATTTTGTCAGTTCTTGTTTTTCCTTGGAAGTTGAACCCATGCCACTGGCTTTGGTTGATGGCTTTCCAAAATCTATTTTTGGTGTTTAATTTCAGAGGGAACAGAAAAAGATGATCAGCTCAGGCATTGTTGGGGACAATTTAAACTGTTAATGAGGAAAAGCAACTAAGGTTCCCAGTTGGCTCAACTTTATCTCTTTTTTATGGTTAAAGAAAAGGTGTCTTTTCCTTAGTGGCCCCCTAGTGGGGTCCTACTGATTGTAGGCTGTGCCACTGGGTATCCAGAGGCCCTTCCCCTCAGAAAAGCAAACTCCCAAAACATTGCACAGCCCAAGGACATCCTGAAAGACCAGAGTACTTTTTGTGTCCTAGCTAATGGGGGTGGGGGTCTGTTTAAGCAATTTATCTCAGTCTATAACAGTAAGACTAGTAAGGCTGCATATATCCTGGTTGCCATGTCATCAAGCCCCATTGAAGTACATCTCAATTTGAAGGATCCGTTTTAGTCAGTGTTTGTTTCGGTTGCTTCATTCAGCCTTTTTTGAAGGACATATAAGGTGTATCCTCAATCGCCCCCAAACCTTGCACATGTTCCAATTATCGGAAAACAGTTAGCTGACAATGAATCGACACTGAGTTTGTTCAATTCAGTGCCGATCCTAGACTCTTGGGGGCCCTACGCAAAACTGTGTCGCAGGCGGGGGATGACTGAAAGAATGGATGAAACGCATTTGTCCACGTTTCACACCATCTCGAATCGCGTTCACAGAATGCGCTTGAGAAACAGTATCTTTTCCATGATACGTTTTTTTTGTCTCATGAAAGAGACTGTATGACGTTGGTTGTACTTCAAAGTTAATGTTAAATCAAGGCTAGTTAGCATATAATTTATATAATTGAAATGGTTTAATAACAGTATTTTGTTCTGTTACACTTGAACTGGTTACAAAATAGATGTATGAGATGATGAAACAATTGATTGTACAGAGCATGTATGTACAATTTTAAATCCCCCCATTTGATCCATGAAATACATTTTTATAAAAAAATATGTATTAACACTAAGGACTTTTTTACATCTCTATAAAGAATAATTCACAACTGGGTATACGGTTTGCAAATTTGTGTTTATGGATGTAATATTTACTGTGAAACATGTAAAAGTTCACAACATATATATACAGTTAAAGTCAAAAGTTTACATACAGCTTGCAGAATCTGCAAAATGTTGATTGTTTTACCAAAACAAGAGGGATCATACAAAATGCATGCTATTTTTATTTAGTACTGACCTGAATGAGATATTTCACATAAAATATGTTTACATATAGTCCACAAGATAAAATAATAGTTGAATTTATAAAAATTACCCTGTTCAAACGTTTACATACACTTGATTCTTAACACTGTGTTCTTACCTGAATTATCCACAGCTGTGATTTTTGTGTGTGTGTTTGTTTATTGATAGTTGTTTATGTGTCCCTTGTTTGTACAGTAAAACTGTCTGCTGTTCTTCAGAAAAATCATTCAGGTCCCTCAAATTCTTTGGTTTTCAAGCATTTGTGTTTATTTGAACCATTTCCTACTATGACTGTATGGTTGTGAGATCCATCTTTTCACACTTAGGACAACTGAGGGACTCATATGCAACTATCACAGAAGGTTCAAACGCTCACTGATGCTCCAGAAGAAAAAACGATGCATTAAGAGTTGGAAACTGAAGGTAAATACTTTAACAGAATTGTTCTTATTTTGACTAAAAAAGTATCATATTTCTTTCTTCATTTAATACAGCCCTTCAGAAGCTACAAAATACATTTAAATGTTTCCCAGAATACAAAATAAGTTCAATTTACCCTGATCTTAAAATTCAAAACGTTTTCACCCCCTGGCTCTTAATGCTTAGTTTTTAGTTCTGGAGCATTTGTGAGTGTTTGAACCTTCTGTGATAGTTGCATATGAGTCCCTCAGTCATCCTCAGTGTGAAAAGATGGATCTCAAAAGCATACAGTCATTGTTGGAAAGGGTTCAAATACACAGAAATGCTGGAAAACCACATAATTTGTGTGACATTAAGGATTTTTCTGAAGAACAGCAGACAGTTTAACTGTTCAGGACAAACAAGGGACCCATGAACAACTATCACTAAACAAAAAATTCACAGAGGTCATGCAGGTAACAACACAGTATAACTAATTAAGTGTATGTAAACTTTAGAACGTTGTCATTTAAAAAAAATAAACTATTATTTTCTCTTGTGGACTACATGTAAACATCTTTTATGTGAAATATATTATTCAGGTCAGTTCAAAATATACAATAGCATGCATTTTGTATGACCCCACTGTCGTGTATCAAGTGCAATGCGTGTGATGTAATTACGCACAGTGAGTAAGGAGTAAAGAAAAGCGGAATTCATGCACAGTCTGTCTCGTGTCTGACAGTGAACCTGCAACTTTGGTACCACGATGGACGAGATGGCTGTCGGCGCTTGAATTGATTGCGGACGGAAAAGGGTTGCTGTTGTGACAAAATGCAAGTGACGCCACCAAACAACGGAGAAGGGCACTACTGCTTCATCACGCGGGCACAGATGTGCAGGATATATTCTCAATGCTGGAGGACACCGGGACTGCAACAGATTACGATGCGGCGGTGGCTGTTTTGAATGCTTACTTTGTTCCCGAGTCAATGCCACATTGGCAAGACAGCCCTTCTACCAAATCACACAAAAACAAGGTGAGACTGTACAACAATTTGTCACACGACTCAGACAAGCTGCTAAAGACTGTGATTTCAGTGTTGACAGAGATAACCAACTGCGTGATGCCGTTTTAAGTAAATGTAGTTCGGATTATATCAAGAGAAAACTATTAGAGGAAGGAACTGAACTAACATTTACGCGTACACTTGAAATTGCCATGCAATGTGAATGTGTGGAGTTAAAATGTCCGCCATGCATATCAGTCAGCCAGAAAATGGAAAAGAAACAATATATCATGTTGTAAAAAAAAGGAAAATATCAAAAGACAATTCCAAGACAAGCAGGAGAAAAAAAAGAGAGTCAGTGTTACAGATGCGGACGTCAAGATCATTTTGCTAAAGACCCAACCTGTCCGGCAAGGGGCCAAGAATGCAGAAAGTGCAGAGGTGCTATCCACTTACATTTAAAATGTGTAAAACCAAAAATGTGAATAAACAGACAGCTAAATACGTCAGTGGAGAAACAGATAGAACTAATGACGATCAGTATGCATTAATGGTGAAAGACTGTGACCCAAACAAATACACGTTTGCTGTTGGTGGATTTGGCTTAGACATGTTGATTGATTCCGGGGCCACAAGCAATTTTATAGACGAAGTGACATGGGAGACACTAAAAAGCAAAATAATTGCGTGTCACTAATACAAATCTGAAAAAAAACTATATGCATATGCATCTACAGAACCCCTGTCCATAAAAGGAGCTTTCACATTTGAGATAAAATGCGGAAAACGGAGCACCCAGGCCGAATTTTGGTAATCAAGAGAAAAGGAGAACCACTATTGGGCAAAGAGACAGCCACTGAACTAGGAGCACTGGAAATTGGGGACAACATAGCTACAATCAGGAACAGTACCCAGTTCTGTTTAGAGGAGTGGGAAAGCTCAACACCAAACAGATTGGCTTACACATTGATGATACTGTGACTCCTGTAGCTCACCTGTTACGCCAATTCCATTCCATTTGAAAGAAGCAGTGGGAACGAAAAATTCAACAGCTTCTAGAGCTAGACATCATTAAACCAGTCACTGCCGCAACTCCATGGGTAAACTCGGTGGTGATTGTTCTAAAGCCTGACAATGATATTTGACTATACTTGGATATGAGGGTTATCCAAGTTAACCCTCATATCCAAGTTAGGGCCTTCATATCCAAATAACCCCGGGCCGATATCCAATTTCAACTGTAGACGAGCTCCTTCAGAGCATGAATGGCTCCTTAGTTTTCAGTAAGCTTGACCTTAAGTGGGGTTACCACCAACTAGAGCTTACGCTACAATCCAGAGTTATCACCACGTTTGCGGTACACAATGGTACATATCGATACAAGAGGCTGATCTTCGGAGTATCGTCGGCCAGCGAGCAGTACCAGCATGAAGTTGCTTCAGCCCTCGCTGGAATCGAGGGAGTGGAGTATATATCAGATGATATTATCATAGATGCCCCAACGCAAGAAACACATGACCAGAGATTGCATGCTGTTTTACAGAGGCTCATGAATTGCGGCTTGACACTCAATGGGGAAAAGTGTCAATATAATATGAATAAGCTGGTGTTCATGGGAATGTTGCTCTCAGTAAAAGGGATTGGCCCAACGACTGAAAGGGTTCGTGCTGTGATCAATGCTTGAGAACCGGAGAATGCATGGGAAGTAAGAAAGCTTCTTGAATTGGTGGGATATAGTAGCCAGTTCATCCCATAAATTGCATCCGTCACAGAACCACTAAGGAGACTGATAAAGAAAGATACCCCATTAAAGTTCGGTCCTGAACAAAGACAAGCATTTCAAGCCTTAAAGCAGAAGCTAGCTGAAGCAGGAACTCTTGCTTATTTTGACAAGAAGGTACCAACCAAGGTTATTGCAGATGTGAATGTAGGCATCGGGCTGTGCTGATTCAAGAACAGAATGGAGAGAATGTTCCCATATGTTATGTCAGTCACAGCCTAACTGAATGTGTGCAAAGATACTCCCAGACGGAGTGGGAAGCATTGTCATTAGTATGGGCATGCGAGAGACTCCATCCATACATATATGGACAAAAGTTTGATCTAATCACGGATCACAAACCGCTGGAAATGAGCTATGGCCTGCAATCAAAACCATGCGCTCGCATCAAGAGGTGGGTGCTAAGACTACAACCTTATGACTTTCATGTTGTTTACATTCCCGGCGAGTAAAACATAGCAGACCCGCTTTCATGTCTCATCTGTAAAAAAACAACAGACACACAAACACGAAGCGGAAGAATATGTAAGATTTGTGGCTGTGAACGCTACTCCAAGGGCACTTACGACGAGAACTGTGGAGGAAGCATCAGCAGCAGACGATGAACTAAAGAGAGATATTCAGGCCATGCAAGTCGTACGCCCCCATTGCCAAAGGCAGAATGCATCCATACTGAAATGCATACGGATTGCCCAGGCATAAGGTTTAGACTGGAGAAAGGAGCTCCGTAAGTATGTGGCAATGTACAGAGCCATTGACCACAACACGACAGGGAAGAGCCCTGCGGAACTACTTTTCAATCGGAAAATCCGAGGAAAACTGCCTGATTATACCATGCCGCGCAATGACCAAGTGATAAGGGATCATGATGCTGAAAAAAAAGAAAAAAAGAAGCTTTACGTCGATCACCGCCACGGGGTAAAGAATTCACAGCTGGAAGTGGGAGACCAAGTCCTGATGAGACAGGAAAGGGTTCGTGCTGTGATCAATGCTTGTACAGATGTACAGAGCCATTGACCACAACACGACAGGGAAGAGCCCTGCGGAACTACTTTTCAATCGGAAAATCCGAGGAAAACTGCCTGATTATACCATGCCGCGCAATGACCAAGTGATAAGGGATCATGATGCTGAAAAAAAGAAAAAGAAGCTTTTACGCCGATCACCGCCACGGGTAAAGAATTCACAGCTGGAAGTGGGAGACCAAGTCCTGATGAGACAGGAAAAGACAGACAAACTAACAACCACATTCAGCCCAGTCCCATATGCTGTTGTGTCCAGAAAAGGAAATGATGTGACCATTAAGGACTCAAGGGGAACACAATATGAAAGGAATACCACATTTATGAAGAAATTTTTCAGTGAGAACAACAAACGACATACCAGTTGAAGATCAAACCGAAACTGAGACAGAACCAACCGAATCCGGGATGGGTAAAAGTGAGCAATTGATTTCTGACAAACAGCAATTCCAGATTTTGGTGATGGTGGTGTAGCTCCACAAATGAGACCAAAGAGAAAAAAACGAATTGCCTGAGAAATTGAAATACTTTATTGTTGAGTGATGTGACATGCACTTGAATGTTCTGATACGAATATTCTTGTTAAGTCCATAAAGCATGTTTAAAGGTTATCTGACATATATGTTCTCAGGTAAAAATGGAAAGATAAAGAGAAACATATTAATTTGACATGAAAAGAAAAACAAACATTAATTTTCTCGTTGTTGATTTTGTGTTAGTTAGTGACACTTTGATATGTCATGTTGAATATGACGGTTGGATATGTTCACAATGTTCGCTGGATAGTTTCTAGAATGCATCTTTAATTCTAAGAAAAGGAGAGATGTCGGTATCAAGTGCAATGTGTGTGAAGTCATTGCACTTGATAAGTGAGTAAGTAAGTGCACAGTGAGTAAGGAGTAAAGAAAATCAGAATTCATGAACAGTCTGTCTCGTTTCTGATTTAATTTGGCGTCTTTAGCTAGTTTAAGCAAAGACACAACACCCTCCAGGTAAAATAATCAACATTTTGCAGATTCTGCAAGGTGTATGTAAACTTTGACTTGAACTGTGTGTATATATATATATATATATATATATATTAAAAAGAGGTGGGCATAGACAAAATCATTTTTTTAAGAATTTATTATTGGAAAATAAGTAACCTAGATTCATCTAGACCTGTAACTTCTTCTTTAATGGCTCATTTGAATTCTGTATGAAGGCATTCAGAATATGTGTGAAGACACCTGTCCACAACCTCAAACAGTCACACTCCAAACTCCACTATGGCCAAGACCAAAGAGCTGTCAAAGGACACCAGAAACAAAATTTTAGACCTGCACCAGGCTGGGAAGACTGAATCTGCAATAGGTAAGCAGCTTGGTGTGAAGAAATCAATTGTGAGAGCAATTATTAGAAAATGGAAGACATACAAGACCACTGATAATCTCCCTCGATCTGGGGCTCCATGAGATCTCACCCGTGTCAAAATTATCACAAGAACTGTGAGCAAAATCCCAGAACCACACGGGGACCTAGTGAATGACCTGCAGAGAGCTGGGACCAAAGTAACAAAGGCTACCATCAGTAACACACTGCGGCCAGGGACTCAAATCCTGCAGTGCCAGACGTGTCCCCTGCTTAAGCCAGTACATGTCCAGGCCCGTCTGAAGTTTGCTAGAGAGCATTTGGATGATCCAGAAGAGGATTGGGAGAATGTCATATGGTCAGATGAAACCAAAATATAACTTTTGGTAAAAACTCAACTTGTCGTGTTTGGAGGAGAAAGAATGCTGAGTGCATCCAAAGAACACCATACCTACTGTGAAACATCATGCTTTGTGTTATTCTGAGTGACTGACAGAGGAAAGATGAATGGGGCTACTTTTATCTGTATGACCAAATGACAGATATTTTAAGAGCAAGTGAGCGCAGAGCCTGTCTTGCAGCAAACGCGCTCCACACAAACACTTCAATAGCGCACATTTTCTAGGTTAACATCATATTGAGCGGCCATGTAAAGTTGTTACCATACATCTTTCAGATGAAAAGCCATATTTGAGGTTGATGAATGATAGGTGAGCGTTTGGATGTCCTGCCCGATTGTATTACCACATAGACCAGCCTAACAATCTGTCCTTCACGGACTGCGAGCCTCTAGTTCAAGACTCGCTGCCCCTCTACAGTGCAATTCCTAGGTATACATCCCGCTAAAATATCAGGGTGAAAGTCATCATAGCTTGCTAGTATAGACCCAGCTCCCAACCCAACTTTGAGAATAGATTAACGGCGATATCGCCGATAAGAGTCTCACGTTAATGCAGCACGTTAACGCCGATAACGCTCACCACAATATATATATATATATATATATATATATATACAGCTCCTGAAATGTGTCATACCATTGATTTTACCAGAGCACTCAGCAGTTTGAGTAAATCAAAACTTGGTTAATAGAGAAACAGTTATTGCATGGATGGAGCAAGAACAATGTGTCTAAAATGCATGCACAAAATTAAGTGCAGCACCCTCCAGCGCCGAGTATGAATGAAACATACACTGCACACACTGCATTCTTTTGGACACACATCCAAAAGCGTGCACACAGAAAAGTGATTTTACATGAATCAGATTGACAGATAAATCATGGTTGGTCTGTCAGTCAGATGCACATAAAATGCATGTGCTCTTATTTCATTGTTGTTGTTGAGGTTATTTTAGCTTTATTTTCACTGCACTGAAATTTTGTGCATGCATTTTAGACACATTTTTCTTGCTCCATCCATGCAATAACTGTTTCCTTCTATCACCCAAGTTTCAATTTACTCATACTGCTGAGTGCTAGGGTAATATCAATGGTATGACACATTTCAGTAGCTCAGTAACGATTTAAAATCAGAGCATAGCTCACATTCACTAAAATATTGAAATGCTAATGACGCTGATTCAAAACACCAACACCGGTGATTGACAGTCAATGAAAAGTGCGGTTGAATGCCCGCCCCCCAGCTGAACTGGAAGTTGTGATTGGTTTTGCATCCAAGTCAGACATGTCTGTTATTGCCAGAAGTGCAGGGCTCTACCCCAGGGGTTTGAAAAGTGCCTGCCAAAAGCCGGCTCACCTTACCCAAGTATAACAAAAGTGTATAACAAAAGTGTAACAAAATTATTTTTATTAGTTACTTTCCACCTTTGGAAAGAGAGAGAGGGGGAGGGGGGATTCTGGTGCAGAGCCCCCAAAATAGAGGAAAAAGAGACAAATTAATTGTTACAATCGTTTTTGTTATCCCTTCCTTGAACGTGTGAGTAAAACCAAATCTGAGACATTCAAACTGACCAATCAGCAGATTACAACATTTCCCACCATGCTAATGGTGTGACAAATTAGCAGACCCTGATGTATACACATTTGGCCTACAGGTCTTAATCACTACAACCACCTCTCTGCCTTTAAGAATTCCAAACGGCCCTTTTGTTATGGAAGATAGATCTGAGACAGGAAAGAAAAAATCTGAATGCAACGCTGTCAGATTTTCTCATGTCTCATTCACTGGTGAGAAAACATTACAGAAATAAGCATCATATAATAATAATAATAACATCTTCCATTCTTGCTTGCTCTACAATAGCATAATGGAATCTGCTGATGACATATCATGTCTACACAAACAGGGTGTATGCAAATGCATACATTGACAGGCAGGTAAGACAGCCAATCACAGCCCTTGGGACGGGACATAATCTTGCGGTAGTGGAATTGAAAAATTCATCCAGTGAAGACCTCTATCTTCATACTCTACAAATAATTAAAAACTTGTCCTTACCACTTTTTAATGCAAAGTGGCACCCATGCTTTGTCTGTGTATTTTAGGCAGCAGAATCTTAACTACAAAATCTTAAAGCCAAGCCAAATCAGTAGCCTGCCTTTCTGATATGCAAATGAAAGTATTCAGAGGTTTTACCCCATCACAACTGCTACCCTCGATGATTACCCGTGCATGGCAGGAGATTGTAAAAGGACGATTACCCCATGCAGGTTGACCCAGCCCTGTGCTATACCCTCCATCCATGCACATTCACAAGGACAGGCTCTGAGGTGCCGCATGGATCTGTTTTGTGTCCACTGCTGGGGTAAAGCATGAGAGATTGAGCCGTTCAGATTGTGTCCCCTCCCCGCCATCTGCTCTACAGATCCGCTGTCAGACGGTGCCCAGCAATGAAGGGTGTCATGAAGGTTACACGCATCTACCGCTCTGGACATCCTCCTGCTAACTCCTCTGCCCGTATTGCCAGAGAGAAGCAGAAGAATCTTTGATAACTGCCACAGCTGCTCAAATAATCTTCATGACTTTCTAAAGTCGTTTTGCTCTTGTAACGTCATATCAACATCATTACTGTGCATGAACACATGCATGCATGTAAAATAATTAGAACATCAATAATAAAAAGTGAATCTAATTAATTGCATAACAGGTAGATTAATCAATCGAATTAATTGCAAATTATCAATATATGCTGAAAAGATTATTCAAAGTAGTCACATAAATAATCCTAACTGGTCTCATGGCATTTATGTACCTGGGTGCACTTTTTAGCGAGACACGAAATACGTACCAATAACTACATTACTGCAGTTTCCAAAAGAAACAAACACTAGAGGCAATAAAACTCTAACACCTTTTGCTCCTTTTCACACAAATTTACATTGTTTTGATTAATAAAGCATAGTTTTCACACAATTCATTTAATAATATCATGTCACGACTTCAAAACAATATTAAAAAGCTAGGATATTTGAAAACTGATGCTTTTGAACGATAGAATCTCACATATTCAGACTCGTGTCTATGGGTTTTCATAAACAGTAAGCTTGCTCGGTAGCTCATGGAGTACGGAGACGTACTTAGGAGGCGAGGAGCTCCGGTTCAAATCCTGTGTAATCACTGTTTGACAGAGCAGTTTAAATCTGCACATAAGGACGTTGAAATGGCATGGCTGCATCAACAAATAAGTTGTTATATCAGTTTAGCATTTTTTAACACTATTGGGTAGGTTTAGGGTTGGGTCTGGTGTAGGGCGTATTTCCAACACGATAGAGCAGGGGTAGGCAACGTCGGTCCTGGAGTGCCGCTGTCCTGTAGAGTTTAGCTCCAAGCTCCTGCAGGACATCGGCACACTAGACGTTGCCTATCCCTACGATAGAGCATTAGCTTTAGGACAGACCCCAGATATTTGAATTCTGAAACCCACCTGTAGCAACATAATAAAAACACAGCAATATATACCTATATCTACGTAATAAAATGTGCTAGGGTTCACGTATTTAACCTGTATTTTAGCACCACTCAGTGAACATTTATCTTTGAAACTTTGGCTAAATGTGCAGTAAGGTACATAAAACGGTGTCACACAGAGAGTGCACAGAGGTACATATTTTTATGAAACCAGGTTGAAATAATCACAGTTAATACATTTTCCACCATTTATTATAGTTAATAATAGTAATTAATGCATAATTACTATTTTTCAGTCCAGTTTGGAGTCAAAACTATTAATTTTTGTTTAAACAGATTAGTCATGTAATTATTTGTTTGGCAACTTGTGTTATGATTTTGTCCATGAAGTTTCTTATAAAATAAGCACAATTTAATTATACCTTCAATGCATAATCTAAAAATGGGTATTGCTACATGGTTATAATTTTGGTGAATTTAGAGTAAAAATGTAATTAAGTGTGAAAAATACCATTTTACTGTGATATAAATTTAAATGGTTTATGTATGACCGCATTGTATATCTAGTATGGCATACATTACATTCACATATAAGCTGTGGTGAATCCTGTTTAAACATTCTAGGCAGTCTCAGGAACAAACAAGAGAGTTAATTTTAGGATGCCTCAGTACCGCACAGCATACAGAGTGAGCTCTGATTGGACAGTTTTTTTGTGCAATATGTGACGCTTAATGGCTCAAAGAATCCAATTTTGATCCAGAGCAAACAACAACAGAAAAACATCTACAGAAATGCTCTGATGTAGCCAGATGGTGCTGGGCATCAAAATAATCTATCTTTTTTCAGTGGAAATTACATTCCGATTATGTTTAAAATGCAAATATTGACACAGCTTACTAAGATCCACAGATTCTGTTAGTTTAATTTAAAATCAAAGAGAAAAATCATACTTTTAAGAAAATAAAAATAAAATTATTTAAATCCCCTAAAAATCTATGGTTCCCTTCCGAAGGGAACTTCTACACTGCGTCCTCTAGAGGGCGCTATGGGAACGCCTTCAGCGTGACCGGTCTCTGAAGCATGAATAAAAACACACAATGCACTTGACATTGGCAGGTGGAAGCCTATGACGTAAGCAAATGAGCGTCCACGGGCATAAAAGGGCGCCTGTGGAACACGTCATCCTCTTTTTGTCTTCAGGGACTTTGTTTCTGAAGTGTGAGTAATTATGTTTGTTGAGAAACGCTTTAGGAGGTGTGTCGATCCGTGTCAGCGTTTTCTGACACCAGATGACACACACGATTTGTGCGTTATGTGTTTGGGCGAAGAGCACGCACGCTCTGTTCTCGAAGGAATGGAGTGCACTATTGAGAAAGCTCCGTATATGTCCCTTTTCTCGAGAGAATTGTGTCATCTGCCCCCGCGCTGAGTCTAGCCGCTGCTCTCAGCGAGGAGACTGAGGTCGTGGGGATCCACTCTTGGAGCTCCTGAACCAGGATCTGCGGAGCCATTCTACTGAAGCCCCAGCTCTCCAGAGCTCCGCGAGACTGTAACTGCTGGAGGAAGATGTAGTCTCTATTGTGAGCCTTCTGATCCAGCAGGAAGTGCTCTGCTGGCTCATGTAGTCAGGCTGATGAAAGCTTAGAGAGATTATGCTGAGCCTTCTCAGCTTGTCTGCCCCTCTACCTGGATTGAGGTTATGAAGGCTTCCTCTGCTAGGTTAGAGAGAGTGGAAGCCTCCGCTCTCAGAGCTGATGAGCGATCTCTCTGGCTCTATTGTGAGCTCCCTAGCTGTCTCTAGACCTCCCAGATCTTCACAGTGAGATCATGTTGGCATGGGATAAACCATATTCAGCCCTGCATCCATTGGTATAAGATTGCTGTCCTGCTGACATCGTGATGCAATTGAGCCGGTCCCTCCACCTAGATGAGGCAGTGTATTTTTAACCTGGATCGAGTGGTGTTAGGCTTCCTCTCATTTAAGAGAGTCCTTTTGCTGAAGTCTTCCAGAGCTC
This sequence comes from Gymnocypris eckloni scoliostomus, assembly GCA_027564155.1. Taxonomy (NCBI): domain Eukaryota; kingdom Metazoa; phylum Chordata; class Actinopteri; order Cypriniformes; family Cyprinidae; genus Gymnocypris; species Gymnocypris eckloni. The sequence continues at coordinate 32,102,885 of CM050414.1, forward strand.
CGCTTCAAGGGACTATTGGTGTGTAGGCTCTATTATCAAATGCATCCAGCCCCAGGATTGGTTTGCAGCGATCGACACTGAAGGATGCTTGAGACCTCCACTCTTAAGAGCTCCTTCTGCAACCAGGATCGGTTCTGCTAGGCTTCCTCTCATTTAAGAGAGTCATTCTGCTGAAGGGTCCGCTCTCCAGAGCTCTCCCTGTCTCCCCTATTGGTGTGAAGGCTCTATTGTGAGGCGCCTTACCCCTCTACGGGAAGTGAGTGTAGTCAGGTCTCAACTACCTCGAGAGATTCGTTATGCTAAGACCTCCACTCTTAAGAGCTCCTGAACCAGGATCGAGTGTTACTAGCCATTCCTAGCCAGCTCTAGCTCGGGTCAGACTGGGAAAAGAGCATGCTCTCCCTGTGCAGATAATCTCTTTTCTGTTGTGAGTCAGACTCGGTGAGTATGACGAGTCGCCTACGGAGGAACGTGCTCAAGCAGTGCTGAACTGCCTGAGTTCCTTCAGAGGCAGGAATGTGGTACCACTGAAACAGTTTCAGAGGCTCCTGGGGCATATGGCATCCGCAGCTGCAGTCACGCCGCTCTGATTGCTTCATATGGGACCACTTCAGCACTGGCTACACTCCCGGGTCCCGAAGGTGGGCATGGCGCTGAGGTACACTACGAGTGGGTATCACCCAGCAGTGTCGCCGCTCCCTCAGCCCCTGGATGGACCTTGCCTTTCTACGGGCCGGGGTACCCCTAGAACAAGTGTCCTGGCATACTGTTGCCACAACAGATGCTTCCAGCACAGGCTGGGGCGCTACATGCAACGGGCAGGCAGCCTCAGGGCTCTGGACAGGGCCCCGACTAAATTGGCACATCAACTGCCTAGAGCTGTGGGCAGTGCATTTAGCCTTATGGCAGTTCCGGCCACTGCTGTTGGGCAAGCACGTGTTAGTCCGCACGGACAACACTGCGGCTGTCTCGTACATCTACTGGCTGGGAGGTATACGATCACACCGCATGTCACAGCTCGCCCGCCATCTCCTCCTCTGGAGTCCCACGTAGTTCAAGTCACTGTGCGCTGTTCACATACTGGGAAAGCTCAATCGTGTGGCCGACGCGCTCTCACGACAGCTCTTATTCCCCGGAGAGTGGCGACTCCATCCCGAGACGATCCGGCTGATCTGGAGTCGATTCGGGGAAGCTCAGGTGAACCGGTTTGCTTCCCCCAAGTCCTCCCACTGCCAGCTGTACTTTTCCCTGACCCAGGGCCCCCTCGGCACAGACGCACTGGCACACAGCTGGCCTTGGGCCTTATGCAAGTATGTGTTTCCCCCAGTGAGCCTACTCGCACAGACACTGTGCAAGCTCAGGGAGGACGAGGAGCAGGTCCTGCTGGTTGCGCCCCATTGGCCCACCCAGACCTGGTTTCCCGAACTCATTTCCCTCGCGACAGCACCTCCCTGGCACATTCCTCTGAGGAAGGACATCCTCTCTCAGGGGCTCGGCACCACATGGCACCCACGTCCAGATCTATGGAACCTCCATGTGTGGCTCCTGGACGGGAGGCGGCAGACTTGAGCGGTCTACCACCGGCAGTTGTAGAGACCATCATTCAGGCAAGAGCTCCTTCAACAAGGCAAACCTACGCAGTGAAATGGAGTCTGTTCACGGACTGGTGTACTTCTCGCTGGGAAGACCCCCAAAGACGCACGACTGGAGTAGTGCTTTCTTTCCTGCAAGAAAGGTTGGAGCGTAGACTGTCACCCTCCACCTTGAAAGTGTATGTAGCCGCTATCGCGGCTCACCACGATGCAGTGGACGGCTGGTCCCTGGGAAAGCATGATCTCATCGTGAGGTTCCTGAAAGGGGCCAGGAGGATGAATCCCTCCAGGTCACCCCTTGTGCCCTCTTGGGACCTCTTGTAAGGATAACATATAATATATATATTTTTATAAGGGAAGCAGGTCAATTTAGCTCAAAGGGAATCATTTATGATTTTATGGGGAATTTGAACAGACTCACTGTTTCACGGCGATTCACTGAACAAGCCGTATAAGAAACTCTGCACTGGATATTAAAATCCCAAAATATAGTGAAAACACTATTAAATAGCATAGTAACAAAATCGACAGATTAAGACATTAACTTGTGAGCATAAAACACAAGATATTTCTCTTTTCAATATAAACAAGACTTTATTTATATAACTCTAAGACATGTAAACTAATCTACACATGAACACAAGCATTCACACATTCACACATTGCAAAAAAAAGAGAGAAAGTGAGGAAAGGATTATTTTAAGAGAATGAGAATGTGATATCCCACATTTACAGCAATATGTGCAATTGCATAAACCTGAACAACCATCAATCACTTATTTAACACTCGCATTTTCAATGAGGCTAAAATCTATATTAAAATTACACCAGCTCAGCAAGAATCTGGGGTTTGTACTTGCGTTGCTTTTGTGTTTAAAGGATTCCCTTTTGACGTCCTTCTTTGCAGGAAAGGGTTTCTCCGAAGTCGCTGATTGGCTTAGAGTTCAGGAGTCGTTGAAGTGGGCGTCGGTTCTTGTCTGGTGCTGCAGAGTTTTGGGCTGGTTGTCATTGGCAAACGTAACTTAGCACACAAACTCAACGGAAAGAAAATAAACTAAAGTAAAAGAACAAAAGGATGTAAAGAGACTACGTGGCTTTTCTTCTCATCATGGTAGCAGCTGGCTTGTGGGCCAGAGCACATGGTGCTCAAAGAGCCGGTTGATGACAAAAAGCATGACTAAAGAGAGAGTTAGAGAGAGAGATTTCAAGAGAGCTTGAAGATGGCATTTTCAAGAGAGAGAGTTTAAGAGTGTGTCCTAGCATTTAAACTCGGCTTTCAGACATCAACATGTCATGGTCAGTCACATTGTCCGAATCTTACATACTCTTGTGGAGTATCCTTTTGGATGTGATTTCTATAACCAGAATATGATACATTTGACAGAAAATCTATCAAAAGAAATGTTTCAAGCTAGAACGATCAAACTCATACACACCAAACATGACATTAACCCTTAAGGCTTAAGCTATTCAATACTAATTAAAAGCAAGACATACAAAATGAGTGATTAAAACAAGGATAGTCAAATTTGTGGGTCACATACATAATATGCAGTTATGCATAGAAATTATTAGTTTCATTAACAATGAGAATTAAAGTCTTTTAAGATGATTTTACAGTCTTTATGAACCAAGGAATTTCAGCCTTTGTCCTCGAAGTGTGGTTGGGGGAAGTCAATCTAAGAAAGTCTGTAGCTGTGATTTCTATCACAGATTTACATGTAATGGTCACATGTTGCATCTCTTTGACCATTAACATTTATTATTCGCCCCAAATTTTATAGTCTCCTTCCTGCATTGGACTTATCAATAAGTATTCTTGTCTTAATGTTGCCAGCCGTTCTGTGAGAAAGGCTTGCTGGTTAGGCTGTATTCAGACGGGCTGGAGCTAGGGATCTGATTTACGACTTCCTGCTGTTGTCTTGTTCTTCCTTTTGTGGAATTCGGCTTCTCATGTTTCAACCATGCTTTGATCAAATCTTGATTTGTCTGATTTGGTCCTTGATATACTACACTCTCTAACGTCCTGGCGGGACTTCAGAGGGGCCCCTTTGAGCCGCTGGACTCAGTCGAGCTGAAGTTCCTGTCTCTTAAGACAGCGCTCCTGACCGCGCTGACTTCCATCAAACGGGTCGGGGCCCTGCAGGTGTTTTCGGTAAGCGAAGAGTGCCTTGTGTTCGGACCGGTCCACTCTCAAGTTGTCTTGAGACCCCGGCCTGGATACGTGTCCAAGGTGCCCACCATGCCCTTCCACGATCAGGTGGTGAACCTGCAAGCACTGCCCTCAGAGGAGGCACATCCAGCCTTAGCGTTGCTGTGTCCCGTAAGAGCATTGCGCATATACGTGGACCGCACCCGGAGCGTCAGAAGCTCTGAGCAGCTCTTTGTCTGCCACGGAGGGCAGCATAAAGGGAAGGCTGTCTCCAAACAGAGGTTGGCCCACTGGATAGTGGAGGCCGTCGCCTTGGCGTACCAGTCGCAAGGCGAGCCGTGCCCCCTGGGTGTGAGGGCTCACTCCACCAGGAGTGTTGCCTCCTCCCATGCATTGGCGCACGGCGCCTCTTTGGCAGACATCTGCAGAGCTGCGGGCTGGGAGACACCGAACACCTTCGCAAGATTCTACAATCTCCGCGTTGAGCCAGTTTCTTCCCATGTTTTGGGTAAGTAATGGGCGGGAAGAACTGGCCGGTGTCACGTTTGCTGCGCTATTCCCCCTCACCCGGGGATATGAGCGCCTTTTTTCTCCCCCAGTTCAGTTCCCCGGACGGTGAACCCTGGTGAAATCCTCCAAGCACCCCCGGCAGTCAGACTGGACGGAGCAGTCTGACGCCAGGCCCAGTACTGGTGTTAGCTCGCCCGGGTCTCCTGTCAGCCCCTGTACTGGGCTAGGTGTCCATATGGCCTGATTCCCCTTCGGGTAATCCCATATGTGTATTCTTCCACGGTAAGGTTTCCCTCACGGTAAACCCGTGTCTTCCCTGTGACAGAGCTTCTGTCAGGTTCTGCTGGCAGCCCTCCTCCCTACTCCTAGGTAGGATCTGCCCCAGAGTCTAGTCATATGTAGTACTGCCCCAAGCCTGGGCCATCCATATCAGTGTCTCCACATGTTACCTCCCTTCGGGCAGGATGTGGCCTCCGTAGCGCCCTTCTCTGGAAGGCTCACTTCCCTGCCGTTACGGCAAGCTGTAACAACAAATAGGAAAGACCTGAAGCTGTCTTTCAATGAAGGTCAAAATCCCTTCCGATTCCATGGGGAAAGGAACAGCGGCTTGGCTATCTCCAGCAGTGATGTCCTCAGTGGTCCCGGTGGGCACCAAGGTTACCGAATTTGCGCTGGGGTGGTAGGAAGGTTGCAACCTCTTGCATGGCATTTGTCTGTCACGCACTCGCTTGTCAACATCTGCATGCCACACGGTTGTGATGGGGTTCAGCTTGTGGCACTTTCCATAGGACCCCTATGTCATCACGACATAACTCGTAGTGACCGACAGATAGGAAACGTCTAGGTTACGTACGTAACCCCCGTTCCCTGATGGAGGGAACGGAGACGTAATGTCCCCATGCCACAATCTTGAACCATCGCTGGTTGCCAGGGACTCGTCTCGCCTCCTCAGCGTAAAACCTAATCAGTGGACGCACCTGTCGCCCTTTTATACCCGTATGCACGGGGAGTTGCTCAGGTATGCAATATCCACTAGCCAATTTCATTGGCGTTTTCTCTTAAGTCAGAGATGATCGGGGCTTCCAAGTAAATCCCCTATGTCGTCACGACATAACGTCTCCGTTCCCTCCATCAGGGAACGGGGGTTACGTACGTAACCTAGACGTCCTTATTTCAGGCAATTAACCAAAAAAAAAAAAAAAACCTTTGCCCTCTAGATAAATCTAGATACACTCTTATTGGGACTTTTATAGAGCATCTCTTTGCAAACCTAACAGAAAGGATCAAACACTGCCTTTATGCAAAAAAGAAAAAGAAAAAAAGGATTCAAAAGACACCCAGAGCGAAACTAGCTTAATTGTACACCACAAAATGTGCATTTATCAAAACAAAGCACCTTCATCTCACCTGTCGCTTACCTGACTCGTGCAGATAGAGTTACTAATTAAGTCAGCAACTCCAAACTTTGGTTGAAAATGTGAAAATCTGTGATTTATAGAGTTGAATAATGTTGCACGTTGCTTTAAGCTCGTATTTTATTGCAGCTGTTCTGTGTTTTTCTCACTGTGCAACACTGGATGTGCTCTTTGTTGTTTAAAGGACTAAATTAATTTAGAAAGCATCTGAACACACATTTGTGATGAGTCTGATTAGCGCTCTAGCTGCACCGCGAGGGCTCTCCGAGTTCTGCTGGCATTCATTTTCAGTCTGTCGTGTGTGATGTATAGCACTATTGGCCGGACATGGCGGCGAGGGCGGGCCGTCCTTGCAGGGCGCCACTCTGGGTCGAGCTATCCCCGTTTGACTGAGCCCGAGCCCAAAAGGCCCAACACCAATTAAGAACACTACATCAGCCTGACAAAGCACAAGGTGACTAATTCCTCTGCCTTGTTTGTTCCTCAAAACAAACAAAAAAAAACTGTGGAGCTCAGCATTGTGGGACTAAATGTTGGGGCCACGTCAAAGTGTGTTTAATAGGATCCGGTGATTGTGAAGGACGCGACTCGCCCTTAAGACACGACCTCAAGAGTTTTCTGCCACTTCTCAGCAAAAGACGTGACACTTTAAGAAGTTATTTGCTAGTAACTTGTATAGATAAGACTCAGGGCTGAGTTAATGTCAAGGTGAGTGTGTTTTGTTAAAATTCTCTGAATGAATACACAGGAAGGACTCCTTTGGTGTGCGCTTTGAAAGAACATTTGCTGTTATTTTTTTTTTCAGAAGTGCAGATGGTGCAGATTGTTGGTTATGTACGTGTTAAGGAAAACACAATGCAGTCATGCATTTCAATTATTTTAATATTCAAACTGATTGAATTTTTCTCTGAATACTCGGATCTCTACAGGGGGAATGACACACATAGGCGTGTAATGGTCCTTGAAAGTGCCAAACGATTCAAATTATTTCTTCCAACACTTTGAATGGGCCACCTGCTGTAGACAGAGTTTTGTCAGCTGTTTTGTCTGGCCTTGACTTTCCCTCTCTTCTTTGCTTTTTTGGTGCACGTGGGTCAATCTGCAGCAATTACATGCATTTTTTCATCTAAAAGTGTTACAGAGAAGTTGAAGCGATACTTCAAGCAGAACCCAAAATGATGCATTACATTTGGAGGCTGTGTATTTCTGGTTTGATTCATATGACAGTTTATCTGTAATGCTGCATAAACTAACCAATGCTTTACTAAAATCATTAAGTCTTGTTGGGTATCAGAAAAATTCAACTCATTTTTTTTTTATTATTTATGTCAAGGCTCTCTTCATTTGCAAAAACACCTGTGCACTGCGATAAACAATTAATCATCCATGTGATCCAATATCAAATTCATACATCCATCAACATCTGGCCAGTCATGTTCTACCAAAATTGCAATCCTTCAACTCATTTGATCATCAGTTTAAAATCAGTATGTGACCAATTTTATATCAATATGTACCTGATGACTGCACTAATTAAGTGAAGAAACGTGTTTGAAATTCCCAGATATTTGCAGAAGTAATTTTGTGTATAAATGGCTGATTCTTTCAAAGTCAAATTTTGTTTGCCAGTATAATACTGAAGTTCTTTTTTACTATGTGGTGGGGTATGAGAACTGGCTTTTGGGGGTGTTAATCTTGAATTGTGGTGCTAAAGGAGTACAGTGCGTTATAATGCAATGCTATATTGTAATTTTATTACACAACAAATTAGGACAGCACTTGCCTCTTTTTATTTTTTCGCTTTGTTACTGTAAAGAGGGGTCATGCTGGACTAACCATTTCAAAAAGTGTGACATTAAAAAAATATTGGGAATAATTGGGTCTTATTTTAGCAATAACTCATTAATGCAATTAACAGTTTGCAGTTTAAATTCATATTTGTGATCCTGGACCACAAAACCAGTCAAAAGGGTCTTTTTTATTGAGTTGTATGCATCATCTGCAAGCTGAAAAATAAGATTTTCATTGATGTATGGTATTGTTAGGGTAGGACAATATTTGGTCGATATACAAATACATTTGAAAATCTGGAATATGAGGGTGCAAAAAACAAAACAAAGAGATTTTTTTTTTTACTTAATATCCTAATGATTCAGCTGATTTGTGTCACAGGTTTTTCAACTGTTTAACAATGTGGCTCATCAGATCTGAATTTAAATTCAGAATGATCTGTTTCATAATATTGCCTTTTATTTCGAAAAACAGTCTCTTGTTTGTATTGTGAAAATGCTTTTGCATTGACATCAGACTTGTCATTTGTTATGAATAATCATTTTAATAGTCCATTATTTTCTTTAAAAATAATTGTCTTTTGTTTGTAATTTAAGTGACAGTAGTGCACAAATGTCAGAACTTAATTATTTGTTATGAATACTCAATCAAAGGTACAAATCAGATGTGACAATAATTAAATAAATGTAAAACATTTAACTCAATGGATACAAAAAAAATAAAAGTAACAAATAAAATAATGCATTAATTAAATTTTCAGCAAGAAAATAGCTATATTGATCTTTAACCGTAGTTCTGCTCCTTATTTTATTGCCAGCATGACAATCTCACTGATGGAGTTAAATATATAAATGGCTGTAATTGCACCACATATATTAACATGACAATCATATTTTTAGTATTAGGTACTATTGCAGGTATTGTTTTCGTACAAATACATAAATCCAAAAGGAGTGTAATGGCCTGATCACAGTGCAGTTTGTCTTTCTGTCAGGTTCAGTGTCCATCCAAATATCCTTTAAAAAAAGAGATTTGGATTCATGGCAAATTCAAGGACAGTAGTGAACACAGTGGCCATCAGAGATATCTGTAGTAAGATATGTCCAATCTTCATCATCAGACTGGAACACATGCATCATGTCTTTGTCCTTGAAGTAGTTTCATCGTCGCCACACTAGAAGAAACATGTGGTTACACGCGTCACATCTCCTGAGAAACATGCTAGAAGCACTAGGTCATATCTCTGTGTGTGGAAATTCCTCAGCCAAATGCTTATCTGTGAGCAGATATTACTTGTTGTTCTCCTCCACATCTAGGGTGATTTTTTTTCTTCTTCAGGCGACAGAAGAACACGCCTGGAAGAGTGACAGATTCATTGTTTAAAGAACGCAGGCTACTGCACTTCAATTACTGTTTTTATTTCAGGGTTCAGTAAGAGATTTTAGCAGCATACAGACCAGGAAAATGAGTAAAAAAGATCAGCAGATAAAAGAAATGCTGCCTTAAAGTGCACCTACGTCTGAGTTAGGCAGTCAGTATTATGACACATCAAACATTCAGATGCAAAGAAATCATGGAAGCAGGCAAATACAAATGAAAATACAATGGAAAAAATTTCTGTTGTACCAGATAGTGGACAACCATTAGTGGTGTTGTATTCTCAAATGGTCATATCTATAAATAAATAAAATAAAAACAAACATGATGATTCAATTGTGGTGCAATTTAAATTTTAAAAGCATATTAAAAAGAATTGTGAAAATATTATAATAACCATATAATATTTCACTGAACACCATAATAGTGTGACAATATGTACTTAAATAGAGTACATGACTGTTTTTTAAGACATTAAGATACATTTTTAAAAAGTGCACTTTGTAATAATGTCAGATTAAAACTTCAATGCACATTTTAGACCCATGTTTTAATATTATTTTGTTGTGCTTAAAAGAAGAACACTTATTTTGATGCGCTGACTAAAATACTACAGCACATGTGAAATACTTGATTATCATTTTAACTCGGCTGGGTTTTTTATATTACATTTATGGTTAATATATTTTAAATGCGTTAAATTAAAACCCCATCATGGCAAACATTTTAAATAGCGTACATGACATGAGTTTAATCAGAAATAACATTAGAGTATATTTAAGTTTTTCATAAATGCTTGTCAGTACATTAAGCAGTAACCATATTCCAAATACAGTATAAGTAATTATGAAATTACATAAAAGGTGCACTGAAGTCCTACTTAAGTGGGTCAAAACTCTAAAGTTCAGCTAATTGAATTTATTATACATTTGAACTATAATACCTTTTAATATAAGTGCAGTTAAAATGCAATGAAATGTCTGAAAACATTGCATTCAGTTCAAACTTAAGTACATATTTTAAAAGTACATTATTTCAGTACTCTATATTCAAAGTATTATAAAATATACTTATTATGCACAAGATGAATGATGCACAACTGCCTAGTAAACTGAAAAAGCAAAACACCACACAGTACAATCAACTAGACTAATGCTGCAAGCATGTTAACATGCAAACTATTACCTAAACACAAGCTGTCATCAGATTTCCTTTGGAATGCATTATATGCTATCACAAAAGGATTTTAGCTTGCATGCGTCAGTCCTCTTCTCAGGTCAACCTCTGAGAAACAGATTGTTGATTTATGCTCTGTTTCAGGGTCATGGATCCGTTCAACGTCACGCATGCTAACCTTGCAGCCCACATCGCCCATCTGTCGAAAGGGAACATGTTGTGGCTGCTGCGACCTCTCATTTTAATTATTCAGACTTGTAAGCAACTTTACGCTCCCTGGGAAGGTGTGGGCTGGAGAAAAATGGCTGGACGTCATCTGAAGCCAGGTGTGCAAATGGAGTCCTGCTGCCTCACGGAAAGAAAGATCAGTTCAAGAGAAAGGTCAACATTTTTTGAAGCAGTTAGCAGTTATCTGCTTGTCAAGAATTACTATTTTTCTTAAGTTACAAAGCAAAATACAACAAATTCTTGGTGGGTTAACATTTAATGAATATTTAATTTTAAGGATATTCCTGTCTGATCACACATATAAACAACTGGTCTCACACATATTTATCATTCCATTAATTGTAATGCATTTTTATTATTTGCTTGATCAGCTTTCTTCTGTAATCAACAACCCAAAATTTGTTCAGAAACCCAATGTATAGAGTATAAAAGGCCTTTGTTGATGAAAACATTAGTCCAAAAGGTCATCATGCTGCTTTTTAAAATACCTAATGTTGGTAGCATCTAAAACATCTTTGCATGATTCAGGCATAAGGCAGACCCAGAATAAACTGCAACAAGCTCAGTAAATAAGCAAGTAAGGAGATTAAAAATAATAAATAAATAAATAAACAAACAAACAAACAAAAAAGAACAAGTAAATAAATAAATATTACAAAAAAAAATAATAAAAAGATACAATAATGACAGTTAAACCATTCATAATTTGTTTATTTATTTATTTAATATATGACAAGGCAACTTATATCTAACATTACTAAATAAAGGCAAATTGATAGTTTTTTTATTTAAACAATTTTGAAGTAGTTATCAATTTCTATTTAATTTGCAGCAAATAACAGTAAAAAGGCATTCCCATAAATACTAATAATAGTAATAATAATACAGTCTCTGTATTATTACAATAGTGATTATCAATACATTTAATAAATAAATGTTAAATAATAAATCAATAAATAAATTGTTATAAGTGTAGTTATTATTAGGGATGAGCGAGTACAACATTATCTGTATCTGTTAACCATATGAATTATCTGTATCTGTATCTGTACTCGGACTGGGCGGGGCCTAACCCAGAAGTGGGCGGGATTTAACCTGGAAGTGGGTCGGTTGTCTTGAAATGGGCGGGGCTTTAACCGGTATGTTATTTTAAGCATGCAATTGATATGGGTTGATCAGAAATTGTTATATTTATTGCTGATTAGAAAACTATTTACATGACAGCATCAGCATTGAGCTTCAGATCAATGGTTTTGATCACGATAACAAACGAACTATATACAGAACAAGTTTTGCAACAATGAATACAACACATGCGGTTGCAATTATGAAGTAAAATGTAATGAACAAGAGTTTTCATCTCAACATAACTTTCTTTTTTTAACTTTTAATTTTTTTATGATCAGTGATATTTTTTTTTATTTCCACACCAGGTATGTGTGTGTGTGTAGCTAATTAATTTGTAATATAGTTTTATACCACTACTTCCTTTTTATGAAATACAGCAAGAAAGTGTCAGACACTCAGTGCGTGAAGTAAAAAAACTGGTTAGAGCCAGCTGACGGTTTAAAAAGAAAAAAAATCTCCGAGGCAGAGACGCCAGTCGCATTCTACCAAGCACCACGTCTGAACAAACCCCACGTTTACCAAAACTCTACTGGTTAATAAGTAAGTACTACAAACCAAAGTAAAAACAAACCTGAAGCTGAAGAAACCCTAAACGTTAACGGAAAACCCGCGAACCTGAGTGACTGAGGGAGAGACAGAGAGAGCGCTGTTCTCTTCTCAGTGTTCTGTGTGAGTGAACAGAGCGGGACACAGCAACACAATAAGGGGCCGCTCACATATCGCGCCTTTGCGCGCTCAAGTTCGTTATTTCAAATGTAGATCATAATGGAAAAATGGTGCGACGCGCTCGTTTTTCCAGGCGCGTCGCCGCATCGAGATAAAACATCTCAACTTTTCAGAATGCGCGCACCACGGGTCATGTGACGAAATTTCCTTCTTGTAACGGAGAGCGCAGCTGATGGTTGCTTAGCAACGACAAATGCCTCCGGAGCGCAACCGCCCGAACGCTTTGGAAAAAGGAGAAAGCAGCGCCCTAGCGTTTTCCGCAGCTTTTAGGTGCGATATGTGAACGGGCCCTAAATCTGTATGTGTGTAGGGGAGGGGGACTAGCCTATCACAGAACGCAGACACAGTCAGCTACCCAATGAGAATGTTTATTCAATCCGAGCACAGATATTGACTCGTGACTGTATGATACTCGTACTCAGCAAAAGTGCTTTATCCGTGCGGATACTCGTTTCAGCCGAGTATCCGCTCAACTCTAGTTATTATAGTAAATTGTTCTAAATATACATACATCAATGTGCCATCCTGAAATCCTAAACATTGTTGCAGTATTTGTATGGTACATTTGGGTGTAGCCTAATTAACAACATTGTAATAATAAACAACATTTTGTGTGTTTTTTTTTACATCTCTTGGAAGCAATTACTCTTCTGTACTACAATAATAAATGCTCTGAGGATATTGTAAACACACTTTCAAATGAAACATAAAACAAGACCGAGAACGCAGCCTATTTCATTCAAGGATTTCAGTGCTTCAAAAATGTCCTGCAATTTGGATGAAAAAAATGCACTGACTTGTAATTATGTGGAAGAACAGGTTGTGATATACTGTAAACGAGTTTAGCAGGCAGTCGGATAGCTGTCTAACATATTGCCTTGACCGTCCTGTAAATAAGATGTGAGTTAAGGACCTCTACTGGGCTTTGGCCCTGCTTCTAATCTATTAGACACGTCTGTTGAATGAAAACAGGACAACCGGTTACTCATGGGATGCTTCCATATGACACATCTATGCCAAACATTATCCATATCTGACCATATGGTCCAGAGCAGAGAGCCGGATCTGCTACTCTATGTTGGCATCTGAGAGCACCTGAAGGGCAGCAGAAGCTCGGTGTCTCATTAAACCTGCACCTCCGTTCAGCAGGCTTCATGTCATAGTGTACTCAACAAATAACAATAACAATCAACAAATAACAATATCTTCATGAATATACATAACCAGTCAAAGGTTTGGGATAACTAATATTTTAAATGTTTTTGAAAGAAGTCTCTTCTGCTCACCAATGCAGGATTTATTTTGTTTATAAAATATATAGCAAAAACAGTCATATTGTGAAATATTATTACTATTTAAAAGAACTGTTTTCTATTTTAATTTATTTAACAATGTAATTAATTCTGCTAATTCAAAACTGCTCAATTATTATACATTATTATTGCTCAGTTAGTATATTTAAATAATTTATAATTTAATATATATTTCAAATGCATATGTTTAGGATCGTATACATTATGTGTTATTCTGATCACAGTCTTGATAGATTCAACATTTCTCACCTCAAGGCCCATGTACTCCATCTGGGTTTGCAGTCATCTCAGTCACCCTTGATCAAACCCATCAGTTTTAGCTGCTTAGATTCCTAAGCATTATATCAGTAGCACCACTTCTGTAGCACTGATTTATGCTAAACTGCTACATCATGTGTATATCATGTAACATGACAGAGGTGGCGGGATCTCCAGTTAATTCAGCATCAAACAGCATTATTGATCATGATGTCACGTCCGGATAATGCATTTCTCCAACAAAATCCTGCCAGTCACGTGACGGTGTTTGCCTGCGAGTCAGGAGCTTCAGGAGCACCATTTGTCATTCTAATTGTATTCTTTTGCTCAGCGCATCGATTTATTGCACCTGGTGGAAAAGCAATTCAGTACTTCTGCGAGGGCACACCTTTCAAAGCATTATGAATCGTGTGTCGCCGTGTTTTAACTTTAGAAAAAACTGTGCCTTCTGATTGCGCTTATGGCATGAGGTATAAAACAGTAATTAAATATGCAACAGCATATGACTCATAACTTATTAAGGCTTTTGCCTGACAAATTGTGCTTTTTAGACTCATAAGGCAAGTCATGCATGTAGCATTTCATCTGCATAAAGAATAGAAAAATAATTGCTTTCTATGTTGGGTTTTGGTAATGAATTATTAAAGATCACAAATATTCAGTTCCGCTTTGGTTTCATGTGTTGTCACCCCAGTCAATGCCTCAGTTAATATTTCTGCCCTGAAAAGAGCTCAAAAGTAAACATCGACTGCTTTGAGGAATGATATTTTGAAAAAATATTTGATAAATTACTTTGAAACTGGGAGGGAATTCATCTCCCAGGACTCGTATCTCATTCTGAATATAGATGAATGCATCAAGTCAATGCAAAAACGCATGCGAGACAGCTCGACTGCATGCTGACGACATAGTAATATGTGCCAGGGTGCTCGTATAATTTTATATAAAATTCATTTTTATTGATACCAAGCAATAGTGTTTTTTCTTTGTTTTATAATGTTAGCCTTGTTGTCAGTCTGTCAAGGTTATAATAATTCATTCTGATGGGGTTTAAGAGCAGACATTAGATTGAGAGGGACTTTATGTTGCAGTGTTACAGGACAATGGATTGGGTTTGGCCCAGAGGAACATTAATCCCCTCGCTTGCGCTTTAGATAACATGCTGCCAAGAGTCCTGCGTGTGCACTTCCTCTGAAGTCTTACAAAGTCAAATGGTTTTGCAGACGCAGATGCACAAAGTACAACCAGCAGAGTCTCACAAATGCAAGGTATTGGATTTTTTTAAGCATAGTGGTATTATTTATAATAGCAAATTGAATTGCACATGAATTGCACATTATCCAGTGTGTGCATGTATATTTATAATGAATGTAGATTATATATTTCTAAATACATGCAGTACATGTGGATGAGCATAGTGCATGTGATTAAACTGTTCAAGAACTTGTATTTTACCATATTTTACCCCCAAAATAAAAAAATATATATTTTGCATCTTGCTAATTAAGCCTATTGTAGTGAGTATTATAGTTTATTTTATTTATTGATATTGTCTGAACAATAAAACAAATAGATTTTTAATTCAGTATTTGTATAATGCATTTTTAAAATGTATTTGTACTCTGAATTAAATGTAATGCAAATCTATTGAGAATTAA